>CAEGAD010040747.1:0-64866 GCA_903067055.1 Poeciliopsis paucimaculata | reverse complement strand
TCATTCTGATAGGTACAACAGTTACCGACGGCAACGGTAAAAAGGGGGGAGGAGCTGTCGGTTACCGGTTACTATGGCAACCACTTAAAGCACCAATAAATGTCTGGAGATACAACAAAATAAATTCAAATACATTTAGACAAACTTTAAATGTGTAATATTGTAAAAATAAAATCCTGTTTTATACATATTGTAGAGTTTTGGCTTTATTACTGCTCTAAATATGTTGCTCTTTCAGCAAATAATCTGTATTATCCATATGAAGATTAATCGATCACTAAATTAGCTGAGGATTGTTTCACGTATCAATTAATCGTGATTAATCGAGTTAATCGTTTCAGTTGAAGCGTTTGCTCAGTCACAGGTTTGTTCGTGTGGTCTGATCTTCTTCTTCAGAGCTGAGCTCGCCTGTGTGTTGTGGAGAGGTGCGTCGCTGGTCTCATGGTGGTTACACTCTGTTGCATGATGCTGAGGCTGCACAGGCGGCGTACGCTCTGGACCTCATCCTGCCGTTTGGCTGTGCAGGTGAAACCCAAACACACACACAGTAAACTGACCCTTAAGTTTTCACTGTAATGCTCACAGAATGAATGTCTCACAGACTGGGAGGCAGAGTTTGGGGGTTTCACATGTTATGTTGCCAACGAAGAAGAAGATGAGGAGGTGAGTGTTGACAGGTCTAAAGCCAAATACCTGCACTGTGCATCTGTGAATATCATTAATTTATTATTTTTCAGCTTCTCACTGTGTATCCAGAGGACAACTCCCTCGCTCTCGTCTACAGGGACAAAGAAACCCTCAAATTTGTCAAGCACGTCAACCACAAAAGCTCCCATGTGGACAGTTCCACCTGCAGAGAGTTTTATGACTTCTCTTTTGTCTACTATGAATAAACATATTTTTGTCACTGTCTATGTTTGAGATTTTTCCCATAAACATTATGCTAGGCATTGAAAGATGGACGTTAATATTCACGTTGAACTTCATATTTTAGAAATATAGTATGAATATAAATTGTATTGGTAAATAGCTACTTTTAAAATATTTTTAGACAGTCAAAATAGAAATCTATTAACATACTGAGTTTGTCCAAATCTGCTGGTAAATGATCCAGAAAGAAACCGAAATATATAAACAACTTTTTTTTATTTTAATTCAAAATGGTTTCCAACTACTCATGTAGTAGAGTGACAGATTTTGCCATGAATTTATATTTAGCCCCTTTGAAAGCAGGGTTGGGTTATGCAGAGGTGAACATCACACATAGGTCACAAAAATCAATGAAGCCTCCGATACAAACTGCACAGACTTGTAGTTCAAGAAGATAATTGATTGTTGTATATTTGGCCCAACTACATAAACATGTGTATGGTGGAAAACAAACACTGCAGATTACCTTGAATGCGTAATGTCTACAGGGAAACATGGTAGTGGCACCATCATGCTGTGAGACCGGGAAGCTGGATGAAGCAAAAATATTGGGAGGCTGTAAATGACTAAAGGTTCACCTGCCAAGCAGAACAACACTAAACATTCAGTCAGAGTTACAATGAAGGGGTGGCAAAGAAACAGGGGCATTGACATTTAACATTGTTGTAAATTGACAAAATACGAAAGACTTCAAGTAGTTTTGCAAGGCGCTGTTGGAGATTAATAAAACCCTCTTCATATGATGGAGCCAAAATGTCTACCTTTGCTTCAGGAGTTTATTAAACGTATAGCAGTGCCTATATGCTGATTATTTTTGTAAGATTTCTAAATGAGAGCCATTAAACAACCGCTTCTTAACTTAAGTTGACAAGATAATGATGCAAAATAATCCACACCAACAAAACCAGTTGTTTTTCAAAAAGCAACCACTAAAAACGATATTAAATTGATGACCTTGATGAAGAAAAAATATGGATTCCAGGAAATAAAAAAAAAAGCCCCAAAGGTTATGGACTGTACAACTATTTCCTTTGGTAGACAAATCGGACAGACAGGATGTAAGTGAAAGTTACAATGAGCAGCATTTTAGCTCATAGTGTTGCTATGACACAAAACCTAACCAAGCTGACAGTTTTAACTCTCTCCTGTTGCGTTTAGCTCTTATTTACAAAATTCTGCTTTAGTTTGTTTTATAATTATTTAATAATAAACGCTGACTGATTCGTTATTGGGTGTTTTGTCCTACATTAACTGGAGGGCGGACCGCCTTCTTCCTGTTGGCCACCGTTTTTTTCCCCTTCAACGCCGTGCCGGGTTTAGCCAATCACAGGCAAGCTCGCTTCGACTCAGCCAATGAGAGGCCAGGGAGTCAGTTGTATGTCAAACAGTAATTTGTCAGGAGGAAGCACTGCCGAACAACATAAAAGTTTTTTTTTCTTTTGAGGTAAGTTTATCCCCACAATAAGTTTTACCTTGCGACGTATCAGAGGAAGAGTTACTTAGAAGTCCCGCGAGTTTGTTTTTGTGCGTTTAAACTGCGCGGCAACAATTTAAGAAGATGTTTTTGTGGCTTGTGCTGTGCGTAAGGTCTCCTACTAGCATCTCGACGTCAACACACAGTTACAGAAACATAAAACTCAGCTTATATCTCAGTCTGCACACAATTAACGACACGGTTCAATTACTGATGGATAGTTACAATTTTTAACAAGTAACCAACTTCTATTGTAACTTAAATCACCTGTAGCTTTGGGTCCACTGGTGTAGCTCTGTGTTAAAGTCCTACAGAAAGAAGCCTGTTTGTTGGTTAATCTCATATGTTAGCTATGCATACAAGTTGTTTTGCAACAGCAATGTGAAAAAGTAACATTGCTGTTCTAAAATACAGTCTAAAACATCGTGTGTTCAAGTAAAAGCTTATGGAGTTAGCAGTAAAAACTGTAATTCAATTATTAGTGTTGTTTACATATTTCTAGATATTATTGATGAAAGACATTGTGTTACTTACAGGTTAATAAAATACACCTTCACATTTCTCGCAGTACACCCACAAACATTGACACGATGAGTTGTGACTTTATGTGAGTGAAAAACCTCAAGTATAGCCTGACTGACATGAAAAAAATTCTGCATTTTTAGAAGTTTTACACATTAAATTATAAAACATGTTTGTGCATGTGTATTTCTGACCCCCTTTATTATTTTTAAAGAAGAAAAGCATCCCTGCAGCATGATGCTGTTTCACATCGGCATGATGTGTTTAGGTTGATTTAGTTTCCATTGACACATCCATCAAGTTTAGTTTTGGTCTCATCTGACCAAATTGTGTTGTGAAATCTTAATATATATATTCTCACCTGAGCGCTGGCTACTTTTCTAAACAATTGCGTCCTGTATAGGCCAGCCAGTTTTAGTGGATTATTATGACTTGGTCGTTTGTAGTTGTTTCCATGGCTAGATAACTGATTGAATAGAGATATTAAAACCTCTATTCAATAACAGCTGCACAATTTATTGCAAATTTACCATTTACATGCTGCATCCATATAATAAAAAAGTGCACGCACTGCATTAAAGATGAGCTAAAGATACTACAGATTCATGCTCCTTTGGTTGTGTTAGAATGTTAATGCAACAAAAAATGTTTAAGGAGGTCATCATGTTGTCAATAAAAACGTTTCTTTTTCTTTTTTGCTAAAAATGTGATGCAGCCAAAGGCACCGTTTGCCATAAAATACTGCTTCTGAGATTAAAATAATGAAATAAATTGTTTTTCATTAACTGGACAGATTACTCACAATCTGCGGTTTGCAATTAACTCAAAGCAGAAAGGCATTAACACTGTATATTTGAATGTTTTTTATTTATAGAAAAGCATATTGTCAAAGCAAAATTCACCAATATTATTGTATATCATGTTTTCTTGCTTTATAAACTAACCGCAGCTTAAAAGGTTTATTTTTTTTGCAACTTTCTCCGTGATTCTGTTTGTTCACTAATGTTCTCCAACAAACCTCTGAGGCCTTCACAAAACCTCTTCAGGTTATTTGCAGAAAATATTTTAACCTTTTGCTTCCACTTTCTAATAACTTTGTGTTTATCAATTGAAATCTCAATAAAATGCAATGACGTTTGTGGTTTTAGCATGACAAAATGCACAAATATTTAAGGGTATGGAGTAGTTTTATAATTTTGTGGAAAAATCAACTCTCATACATTAACTCAAACATCTCTGTGTTCTTAGTTGTATACAGCCCGACTTGATCTTATTTAGTATTTGTAGTGTAAAGCTGTAGATGTTAGTTTCCTCCTAAAGACAAATAATAACCAAGAAATACTCTATTCACACTGGAAACATGTTTTTTGCACAGAGAGCGATGCCTGTTACATGCAGTTAGTAAGCTGAAATCCTGTAATTCTTCTAGTATGTTCCTTGTTTCAACATAATGCCTCCCGTCTATATAGATTACAATAAATGAAACCATTTCAGGAGAAATGAGCCAAATTATAATCTCTACCGTCTTATATCGCAATGACACACGTATTGAGAAGGGAACAAATAAAGTTCAACAAGAGAGTTAATAGAAGTCAAATGAAAACAAATAAAAAGTAAAGATAATTCTTTACTTCTAAAAATGCACTTCTAAAAATGCTGAATTTTTTTCATGTCAGTCAGGCTATACTTTAGGTTTTTCGATGAAGATCGATTTTAAATCATTGATTTTCTAAATTAGTTTTTGTTTTCAATGTGTGCCAGCAGATATTTTCTTTGCCGTTTTGTAGTTTTTTAAGGGGTGTTGTAGTTCAGTGCCCCTCTGCACTGATGGTAAGGCTGGTTACTGTCAAATCTGAAATAACTGGGTGGAAAACCCCCAGATTTATAAAGTTTAGTAAGAAAATCTGATCTGGGAGAAGATGAGATGCTGGGCACACTGGTATGCAGAAACCCTGAAGTGAAAACTGAAGAGCGCATTAATTATTAATTAGATAATTCACTCTCCTGCTCACTTCACTTCCTGGCTTGTGCCACTGGGATATTTACTTTGACTGGGAGGTTCGGTTAAAGGGCCAGTTGACTGATGGCAGAATGAGCTTGGAGGATTTTCAGTTTTAGAACCGGTTCACTTTAAGGCTCTGAAATTATAATGTCAGACTATACCGTGTTTAAAATATGACAGCGGTAAAGTGATTGGTTATATGATCAGACAAAAGATCCACTTTAACATAATTTCTACGTTTAGGTATTAATGGGGAAAAAAACAACCTTTTCTCAATATTTAGCTGGACTGTTGTTAGGATACAAACAATTTACCAGGGCAGTGGAATCACAACGTTTTGCAGTACCTTTGAGATAATAAACATGACGATAATATCTATTTATTACATCTTTTTAAATGCATGTCACAGCAATTATAGTCCCACAAGCACAAATAATGTTCTTGGAAAACATTCCCATATGTAATGTGCTTGTTTAGTCACATAAAGAAGTGTGACATATATATAACACAGTAACTATATTTTTGGTGTTTATCGACTCTTTCATTGCACAAACAGTGGAAAAAGTATTAAGCTATCAAACCTGACAATAAAGGTGGTTTTGTTTGTTTTTTAAAACATCATTAATTGGAGCGTATGGTGACAACAATAAATCAAAATTCTTAGAAATTTATCACAATGAGTTGTAAACGGTATGTTGCATGCCCATAAAATAAAAATAAAGATGGAAAGGAGCCATTTTAAAGCTGAGCTTTTACCCTGAAATATCGGAAAAGATTGACATTATTATACCAATAAAGTAGGAATTCAGCTAACAATTATTTTAGTAATTGATTTATTCTGTCTATTAATTGGCACATCCTCCATATTTTTTTATTTAACCACTTAAACCTCTTCATAGAATATTAGAAATACATAATAATGAAAATAAACAATTTAATTTGTTTTAAAATAAGAAAATATACATTTTATTGCCTAAAATGGAACAAAAATGAACACTTGTTCGTTTTTAGTAAAGGTTGCATTTGTACGTATGAAAGTTTTTCATCTTAAATGCAAAATGTAGATATATCTTAAAGACTGTTTTGGCTCTATTACTCTTTGTTCTTTCAGCAAGTTACCTTTATTATTCTCTACTCTCCAGTTAATGAGTAATAGATTGCCAAATTTTCAATCATTGTTTCAGCCCTGTAATGAAGAATTAAATAGTTATAAATTTAATAGTAAACACCTTCATCTCTGGAAAAAGTTAAGAGACCACTGGTGGAATATATCAAATATTAATTTCTGAACTCTTCCTTGGTTTAAACATTCGTTTTGTTGTTTCTAAATGAATATAAACTTGTTTCTTTGCATTATTTCAGGTCTGAAAACACTGCTTCTTTTTCGTTATTTGGACTATTTCTCTTTTTCTGCAAATAAATACAAAATTTTTACTTGGAATTTGAGAGACATGTTGTCAATAGTTCATAGAATAAAAGAACAATGTTCATTTTACTCAAACATATAGCTATAGAAAGTAAAACTGATCTAAGGTCTCTTCATTTTATAAGTTGTGTGTTAGAAGCAGTGATTGTTGCTCCGGTTCCCTCTGCTGTCTGAGGAAGCTTCAGGAGTGATTACAGCTGTCTGAATGTCACCTGCTCTGTTAGAGCTCTAAACACTGTGTGCTCCATGCAGCCCCTCCAAACTTCAACACAACTAAAATAACAACACTAATGGAAACATGCACACTGGCAGGAGTCCAACCGGTCTCCAGGGGCTCAGTTCGCTTCTGCATAAGGAGAGAGAAAGAGAGGGAGGGCTTGATTAGACAATGCCCTGCAGATGCTCTAATTAACCTCACCTGGCACGAATCCCTGAGCTAGTCCCCTCACCTCCTCCTGCAGCGGAGCAAAAACCACATCCCACTACTGCGCCGTGGTGTCACTGTTTGTCTGCTCAGAGTGATTTATTACATATCACGTGCTTAAAGGAGGAGGTTACTGCTAAAGTTAGCTCCAATATGTCTGTATGGTTGACGTCTTTGACCGTGACTTTATTTTTTAGTAAATTTAATAATAAGTATATACAGAAATGTGTTTTCTAGCTGATATCTGTTCTTCTCCCACCTGAGTTGGGGTTTTCTGCAGCTGCTCCACAGTTACAGCGAGCTTCATAGTTACTTTTTCTGATTACTTGTCTGACTTGGGTCACCATAAGTCACCTTTTTCAGTGACTTCTGTAGTAATTTGCTTTCACTGGATTTCATTTATGGGTATCAGAGGAAAGTAGGGTAAACAGCAGCATTAGTGGGTCAAGATTGAACTATCTATTTATAGACTCTGTTGCATTTTTGCTAAGTTGTGACCGGCTCATTTTTAAAGGAGATCTATTTTGCAAAATAAACATTTTGCATCTTTTTGTCCTTTGATATTGTTGCTACTTCTTCCAAAAACAGCCCCCCAAAAAACACCTAGACATTTTTTGGCAATAAGTCAATGTTTTTTGGTGTCTGGAAAATGAGTTGTTTCAAAATCCTCTCGATTGTTTCATTACAATCCACTGCCACTGTGTCGTTAACCAAACAACCTGGTTTTGGTCTCTGTACTAATGGCTGCTGGAAAAGACAAGTGTTTTGTTCTTGACTTAACATTTAGAAACCACTTGCTGTATTCTTGTTTGTTGTGCAGGAGGCTCCATTTCTGCTTTTCAAAGATGTACGATTGTATAATTGTGCACCTACTTGAAGCCATTTCTGCTTGTGAGTGTAAACGTTGAGTTGGGGGCATAAATATTAGGATTTAAAGTGACAAGAGGCCCTAAAGCAGCTCATTCTGAAATAGCCAGAATTAACCAGTATAAAATATCATTACCCAAGAATGATTTTGTGGAAAAAATGTAATGAACATGTTTGTATAGGGCATAGCCTAAGGCCTATACAAATCAACTTATTCAAGGAAGAATAATAAGCCTTCGAAGCCTTTTTAGGGGACAATGTTTTTTATTTTCTGCTACAAAAATTTGTAAAGTGACAGAAGAATATGGGATAATAAACAAAAACGTTTAAATTTTAAGATGTACTACTATTTTTAAAAATCCCACTTGCTGTGTGTTTTTTTTTAAAGTGAGGTTCAGATATTTGTAGCGCAAAGGCGTGGATGTTGCCAGCTGCAGCTGTTGCTACACATGTGACTTCATTCCTGATGCCTGGCTCTGTCATGAGGGATGCTCATGTTGGAAACATGCAGCCGCCTAACCCCTAGGAAACCTGAGGTCATCGTTGCTCTCCTTTGCAGCAACGCCAGGTGACAGGCAGGTCGCGTCAGTGCTAACTGAGGTCAGCACACTTGTAGTGGGGGGTTGAGTTGCTGCCTTCAGCAACTGTCCGTTCATGCTTTTCTATTTCTCTCTCTGTGATAACGTGGGAAATACTAATACAGCTTAGTGTTCAGTTTTCTTTGATAAATATCCAGAGCTCTGCAGAATTTTTGAGCTCTCACACACCCAGCTGTTGGCAAAACATGCATCCTGGAGGCCAGTTTCTTCCTTAAGACTTCCAGGTTCTCTCTGAGGCACGGCTGTGTCATTCACCTCACCGGAAAGCTCCTGTTTCAGTGTTGCAATCCCAAACAAGCTGAACACAGCGGAGCATGTCGGCTGATAAAAATCTGCCTTTTCAAGATTCAGGCAACTACAGGTTTCTGCCTTTCTGAATGTAGGAAATGTTTATTTCCCTTTATTTTATTTACTACACTGCAAAAACAAAATCTTACCAAGTATGTTTTGGCTAAATTTTAATGAAAATGTCCTTTATGTACATATAATGTACACATAATGTACACATAAAGTACATTATATGTACATTATATATATATATAATGTACATATAAAGTACATTATATGTACATTATATGTATATGTACATTATATGTAAAAATATAATGTACATATAATGTACATAATTTTATTTACACTGTACATATACAGATAATAACATATAATGGTTACCAAACATTATATGTGGACTCAAATAATCTGCAAGTGGAACAATATTAATATTGTTCCACTTGCAGATTATTTGAGTTTTGTAGTAACTAGTTACACATACTCAGTTACATTTACTTGAGTAGCCTTTTTAAAAAGGTGTACCTTTAGGTGTGTTTTTTACTAAGCTGTACTTTTTACTTTTAGAGTAATTTTACTATGAAGTATCTCTTCTCTTAATTGTGTAAAATTTGTGGATTTTTGAGCCAATGAATGAAAAATGTTTTAACCAAATATTCACCAGCTACAGAAACACACCTGCAGTTTTTGTTAAAGTTTTATGAGTTATTTCTTGAAAGAAAGCAATTTGGAAACATATCTTTGTTACTTTAATGAATTATTGAAATTTTTGTCCCAAAAATGCCAACATTTCCACTGAACTTCATATTTTGATCCATCTTAGGTTATTTTTAAATAGTAAATAATTGATAATTTGATCAGTTACTCAGTACTTAAGTAGACCAAATACTTTTTACTCTTACTTGAGTCGTTTCTTGGATGGATTTTTGTAGTAGTACTCGTACTTTAGTACAATTTTTGGGTACTCTGCCCACCTCTGTTCACATATATCTTGTACTTTTTCATCAATATTAAGGAGTTATTCACTTAAAATAAGCTCCCCTATATTGTTGACAGTTACTTGTAGGTTAGTTGTGTCTTATTTCAAACATAATGAGATATTTGAACTTGAATATGGGGAAAAAAATACTGCTAAGATCTTATGTTTCTTCAGTGTGACCTGAGTTTTCAGTCCATCCTAGTGCAGACGGTTATCAAGCCCCATCAGAAAGCTTGATTGCTAATTTGTGAAAGTTTTCCCGGGTGACTCAAACATTTTTGCCGTCGGATCGTGGGATGATCTGTCCAGGGAATCCTAGAAGTAACCTTTTGGCAGCCAAAGATAAGCGATACGTTTTAAGCTCCCAGCGGTCGTGTAATCCTCATGCAGCTGCTGAACTAATCTCGCAGTTTACTTTCAGAGTAGATAGGATCACGTAAAACTGCACACTGGATAAGTTGTTAGACATTCTCCCAGATCTGGTTGCCAAGCATGCAGTGTATTAGTGAAATATGAGGAAATGCATTATAATCCAGCTCAGAGGTTGCTGCTTCATGCAGACGGTGCTGAGGGACAGAGAATTTGTTTGCAGTCTGCAGTGGTTCAGCCAGGGTACAGGAGTTAGACGTCAGCGGCTGGGGGAGGGCAGTGATGAGATTATGAGTGTTTTTATGTAATGAGGGTTTTCAAAGGAGGCGGGGTTAAGCAGAAAAGTTCAGGTGGGCTGGCTTCACAGCTGTTGGGTCCCAAGAGAGCAGTGGCATTTATTTTAGGCAGAGTTATGTGACGTGATTCTCCATCTTCAGAAGAAGAAATTAAAAAGGTTTTAATTTAATGTTTATCACTGTGTAGCTCTGAATCTCATCTAATTATATTCACACAGCCAAATGATGAATTAATGACGTAAAATACCAGTGTAATTGGGTTATTACACTGGTACCGCACCAGTAAGACGTCCTCTTCCAGCCCCATAAATGCATCAGAACTTAAAGTCCTGCTTCCTTCAGACTGAAAATGCATCTACACATATTTTTGATTGAGACCATATGCATCAGATCAGCCTTTAATGAATGACTATTACCCTGTTTTGTTGTTTTTTGCAATGTTTTTATGATTTTGTTTGATTCCTATAAAGTGTCTGAGTGTTTAGAAAATCGCTATCCAAATAAGTCATATTTTTATTATTTGTTCACGTACAATCCAGAATAATTTTCTAACTCCTTTATTTTCTATTGGATCTAAAGTTACCTCTACCAAAGGTAAAGTTTATAAACATCTGTTATCACCAGTTTCAGTTCAGGTTCATTTCTGGATTAAAATTTACGCCATTGAGTTTGTAACTGTCATCATTCTTGGAAAGAAAATAGTCCAAAGTTATGAATGGCAGGTCAAACCTGAAAAAAAAAAAAAGGAAAAGGAATTGATCAGACAGTGAGAGAATGATTGGTACGTCTCTAATTAACATAAATTTATTGATTCGTTTTGTGTTTCATCTGATGGATTATTTAGTGGCTTCGATTTCTGTGAAAATTCAATGCAATCTTGTTGTTGTTAAATAATTGTTAATAATTTAACAGTTGATATCATCAAAATACAGACTTAAAAAAGGAAATTTGCTGAACAAACAACATATTCACAGCAGTAAACCACACAAAAATTTTCTACATTTGCCATTTAAAATTAAAAAAACTATTGTCTGTAAATATAAACTACTAAAGTGGCACATGCTTCGCTCTACCTGGTTAACATTCAGTAGAAATATCTCTTATTAAGCATCTTTTGCTATTGAATTACTAATTAGTTAATTAAAAAAGCCCATATTGTCTTGATGATACATTGAGCAGATACAGCTGAGCTTTTTACATGTTCATGTAATTATATTTTTAATATTATATTTTCGCTGCAGATGCATCTTTTCCTACAAATAATCAGTCGTACAATAAGGAAATTATGTTTTGTTGCATTTTTAGGAAATAAAATGTTTGTTTTTTTTACTTAAAAGGGGAATTAAATTATTAATTAGCATTTTTAATGTATTTCTAATATTATATAAAAAGGCTTCATTGGATAAATAAAAACATCTGATTGTCACAATAATCAATATAATACTAAAATAGTTAGATCTACTATAAGTAGTTGGTGAAGATCCTCATTTTAGACTATTTTTTTACCAGTTGATTTGTGTCCTGCTGTCTTCCTCTGACAGTCTAATCGTACTGTGTTCAGAAAATGGCGGACAAGACAGCGGACGGGGGAGCGTGGACGGGATGCGCCGTCATGTTCCTGCAGTCGCTCTTTCCTGGCGTGGACCTGCTCGCTCTCTACAAAGGCGAGCAGGGGAAGTTCATCATCTTCAAAGTCATCAAGCTGACTCTGAGAGGTAAACCCATCAGCTGGGACCCACCAGGGATGATGCACAAACACAGGGAAGCTTTTCCAGGCTGTCGCATTAATTAATCAGAGTTTCCCTCGGCCAGATTCTGCGGGAGGTCTGGGAGGCTACGACATCCTAAAGGTCCATGATGCTGAGCCCTTCCTGGGGGTGGAGGTGAAATTTGTGGATGTGGCAGCATGTCAGCAGTTCCTGGAGAGCTACAGCTCCGGAGCGGTGCTCCAGTCCCTCAACCAGCACGCGTGCCGGCTGCTCGGCCTTCCCCAAGACTTCACCGTACGAACCCAGCTGAAGGCCGGGCCTCAGAACCTGGATCTGTGTCTGGACCAGCTGGCTGTCTGTCTGCAGCACATCCACCTTTCACAGGTTGGACCTTTCATTTATTTTCTTCAAGCTAATCCTGTATAACAAGTATAAGTCGGGCTGGACAACATGGCTGAAATACTTAAACAAAAGTTTCATGTCAATAATTATTAATTCGTTTTAAATACCTGAAGCACTGCCAAACTGGTGAGCTGACATTTCCTATTTCATCCACAGTTTTCACTTCAGGCTGTTGGTTTTTTTTGTTTTTGTTTAATTTTTAAGCAGTTATGAAGCTCAGTGGTGAAACTTTAAACTGCTGCTGCTCTACTTACTCAGCAGGTTGTTGCTAGGTAACCATAGAAGGAATGAGTTGCTAGGTAACCAAAGAGTACCAATAAATATGGTAGAAACACACAGAAGCAACTGGGATGTTAAGGAAAATAAATATTGATCAGGTTTTAGATTGATTAGCTGTGTTCTGGTCAACAACAGCTCCTGGTTGAAGCTGTTTCTTAGTCTTAGAAAACGCTTCTCTGACCTGTTGTTGTTGACCACGTGTCTATGGAGATGTACACATTGACCAGCCCCTAAGTGTAAGTGTTGATGTGTGTCAGCCGGAGCGCCTGCGTGACGAAGAGATCGATCATCTGGAGCAGCAGCTGCAGAGCCAGGCGCTGGGTCCGGCCCCGCAGCCCCCCACGGTCGCACAGGAAGAGTCTCCAGTCCCCAGCAACTGCTTCAAATTTCAGAACAGAGTGTTTGGTGAGTAAAAGCAACACCTACAGCTTTCCTGCCCTGTCTGAAGGCTTCTGGATCACTGTGGAGTTTAAAGGATTAAACAAGGAGGGGTGTGGAAAGGGTATATATTTTAATGTGGTATCCATCCATCTGGAGCTGAAATGGTTAATCTGGTTCATTGCGATGAATTGATTGTTGAAAAACGTGTCAACTGACTCTTATTTTGTGATTGATTAGTTGTTAACTGGAGTGTGAAGACTCAAAAAAGGTGATTTGCTGAAAGTACATAACAATCCAGAGTAGTAATTAAGTTAAAACTGTACAATGTAAACATTTTGTATATAAGATTTTAAAAAAACTATTTTGTGTGTAAATATGTTCGACCCAACATATTTACACACAAAATATGTGTGTAAATATTTTCTAGTGTAAATACTAGAGGAGTTTAATAAAATTAAACTCCTCTAGTAGCTTAATTTTAGCCTCAAATTATATAAAAAAAACACAAAGGAAAAATCTCCTATTGGGCTCCTTTTACTGTCCAGTTATTAATTGGTTTATAGAATAAATAATTGATTATAAGTCATGCTTGTATTTGAACTTGAATTATTTTTAGCTGCAGATGCATCATTAGTCAAATTATGAAGAGCCATCGTGTAAAGTCCAAAGAGTTGCAGATTTATTCATGTCTGTACATCAACTCTCTGTTTTTGCTCTTTTCTTATTGAAAGTATTATTGCCTTGATCACATCCACAACAAATTAATCGTCAGGTTTTTCAGTAATTACTTTAAAATGACCTTATAGTTGATTGAAAACTCAAAAAATATGGAAAATCTATGAAAACTGTTCTTTTTTTTCCTTTTTTTTAACTTTTCACTACTATCCAATGTGTCAGAGTTGGTTTGATCTCCATCTGGAAGCTTCATGATGTGTCTCCATTTCCCAGACTAACTTCCTAGAATGCAACAAACTGTCAGGTTCATGTTTCCTGAACGGCTTCCACCATTTTTGATTAAATATTGAGTTTGGTGCCGTTTCCAGCTGACTCTAATCCATCTGATTTCTACCTGTCTGTGGTGAGAGATTAGTTGAAACAGACAAAATGTGCTGTTCATGTTTAGGTTGAGTTCATAGTGGCTCGTCCGAATTTCACATTAATTTGTAGCTTACCTTTAAGCCTAGGTATGTTACATAAAACATGACTTCCCATTAGAAATAAAAACCATTCAGTTGGTTTTTTTCCTGCAACTTCCTAATGGACGCGGATGCTCTTATTTTGTAAGATAAAAAATCTATCTAACATGTATTTCATTATTACCGACACCCAGTGACTCACAGAGAGTGCCAGCTTCACCTCCACCGTCTCTCAGCTCTTTCAGCTGGTTGTTTTGCTTTTGGCTTGCAGGCCTGCAGCTACTTGTTTGATTTGTTTTCTCATAAGAGTTAATCGCAGCTGCTCTCCTCTGAGCACCGACTGCTCCGCTCCAAACAGACCCATAGCCTCTAGCTGATGAACACAGGCTACCAATGTGCTTTGCAGATTTTCCAACTTTAGTTTTTGTTCATAGAAGAGGTGCATATTGATTTTCAGTGTATTTTTTGCCCTAGTATTACATAAAATTACGTGTAACGTCGTTAAAGGGTGCAGCTGAAACTACACCATCAATCCATTGAGCAGACTCTAGCTATAAAGTGTAGCAGATGTCTTCTTGTGTCAGCCATAAAATCACTATTCGGGATGTTGCAGTTTTCTGGAGCATCAGAAACTTCAAGGCTGCAGATTCATTTGCAAGGGGCTTCAGAGAGTCTGACAAGCACCTGGATGCCCCAACTGAGGAGGATTTCACAGAATGATGCTCAAGTTTGGCAGTAAGAATCCCAGTGAAGCCAAGAAACAGAGAAATTTAGCAGCAGGAGGACAGAGGCTGGAGCAAAGTGATTTTCTCTGATGACTCATCCTGATTGTTTGGGACATCTGGGAAATCATTTAATGGGAGAGCAAAAGATGAGATCTACCGCAGTCCATGTGCGGTTGCGTCTCATTCAAGGAAGTGGGCTTGTTAACACTTACCCCAAGAAGAGTCGAGTGAATCAACAGTGATATGAAAACCTCCATGAAAAGCAACCCTTTATCTCAACATAGGCTCTGTTTGGTGATCACCAGTGTATTTGTTAGCATGACGGAGCATCGCCTCACATGAAAAACATGATAACGACTGGCTGAAAGATAATATTAACTATATAGTATATTAAGAAATATTGAGTCAGTACTTAAGCCAGCTATATTTGGTCCTAAAAACCTTTTAAACCTATGATCTGCTTTTAAATTGTTTAACTGTACATTAGAGAAACATGTAAGATGCTAACCATCTAACAACGCTTGTGCTGATGACAAAAAGTTTTACTAAACGACTGGAGGTGAGCAGACTGAACAGCTGACAGCTTGAAGGACTTTATGCTTAGATTTGGATAAATATCTCACAATCCTGAACCATTTTTAAAAAGCTAGCATTTTAGATCACTTCTTTCAAAATATAATTACCTAAAATGCAATAATATAGTTTCACAGTTGTAGCAAAGGACCTAAACATGTGAAATGTTCAGCCATTTCTGCTCGACTATACACATCTATACAGTGTAGGCCCGATATGTTGATTTATTTTAATTGGACTGCAAAAAGTGCTAAATAGGATTTTTATAGACAGAATTTGAACCAGATGAATCTTAAACTATTTCCAGACAAAAGGTTTTATTTTGTCTTGAATGCAAAACATTTGTTTTTTGCATAATTTTGGCTTAGTTTCTGCTGCGATAAGTTGTTCTTTCAGCAAATGACCTTCTTTAGTCTATAAAAAGCTATTGATTAATCATCGTAACTAATGGTTTCAGCCCTACTTGAAGCATTTCAACATAATGTAACAGATGCACAGCAATGCTGCCCTCTTATGAAATAGAAATTTGAATTTGTAATGTATTCTGGGAAAAGTTTGATGTTTACATAATCACGCTAAGTAGAATTTACTTTTTTTTTTTTTCCCTCTCTCTCTCTTGGCGTTTCATCCTTTGGCTCACCAGAGGACCGAATGCTGACACCGGCAGATGTTCAGAGCTTTTCGAACGGAGTGGGCCGTCAGTGGAAACATGTGGGGAGGGCCCTGGGGAAGAGCTGTCGCGCTCTGAAGGGCCCCGCCATTGACAACCTGGCCTACGAGTACGAGAGAGAAGGGCTGTATGAGCAAGCCTATCAGCTGCTGAGCCGCTTCATTCAGGCGGAGGGGAGGGCGGCCAAGCTGAGCCGACTGGTCAGAGCTCTGGAGGACAGCAAACTCACCAGCCTGGCTGAAAACATGCTGGGCATGCAGCCCCGAGAGTAACTAACTCTGTGTGCGAGTTTTAAGAGCCAAACTGAGGGCCGGGCTCCTCTGTGGGAGTGGAAACGTTCTCCCGCCGCTATTTTACATTCAGAGTAGCTGTTCCCGACTTTCCTCACGTTTGAATCAGAACCAAGTGTGTGTGAATGTGTGTGAATTCACGGTTTATGTATGCGTGTGCGTGTGTGTGTGTGTGTGGGGGGGGGGTGTGCGTGGGTGTGTGAGGGCGAGAAAGAAATTCAGATCAACATTTGTAATCTTTTGTTTATTTGAAGTAATCTGTCATCACTGTTAAAAGAAAATGCAATCTGGAGGTTAATACACTGTGTGAACCGTTTTTATCATGTTACAGATCGAACCTGTTGGGTCCTGCTTCTAGTGACAGCACAACTGAAGGAAATTGATTTTTTTTTTTTTTTTTTTCGATATAATGGGTTCTAGAAAATTAAATGGTTGTGGAAAGAAGGCTTATGTTTCTGTTTGATGCATTAGTGTAATTAAAACTGAAAACACAATTTTGTCTAAATTCCCTCAGGTGTAATTTGGTGTTAATCCTTCCCCCGTTCGCCGCCATCACTCAGTCACTCACACACGTGCACGTTCTGCGTACGACTGAATTAGTGATTCCCGGTGTTGCTGCTGAATGTGTGTGTGTATCTTACCATGCTGACCATATATCAGATGGACAGACAGCATTGGCTTCAACCCTCTCCACTCTTCCTCGCTTCATACTCTGCTTGACCGTCCATCCAGATGTGATGGCTGGATTAGAAGCTTTTATCACGCACACTTTTACAGCTTTATGGTATGAGCACAAACTCCAACATGGACAAGCAGTCATTGGAAGTACAACTAGATTGTTTTTTTCCTTTAGAAACCGCAGTGAGAATGCTGATCTGCTTAAAGAATGCACCAAACGATACGGAGGAGAGAGACCGAGCTGAAAAGAGAAAAAACTGAAGCAAGATGAAGAGAAGCAGAGCAGACGACAGCTCAAGAGAGACAAAAAAACCGGAGAGCTGAAGAGGCTGAAAAGCTGAAAAGAGAAACAGGTGAAGACAACTAAAGAGAGCAAAAGAGAGACAGAGCTGAAGACAACTAGAGAGAAAAAAAACTGAAGATGAGTGAAGAGAGATTCAGAGCTGAAAATGTTTTATGTGGAGCCCAGTGGGCGCGGTACCGGCCCCAGTGAGAAACGCTACTATAGAGTGTAATTTGTACAAACAGCAACATTTTGTTTGTGAAAAATCAAATTTGAAAAAGCTCCAGTTACAGTAACACATGATAGCAGTTTGCATTACACTGTAAAATGGAAAACGTCCAAAAACTGGCATAAAACTTAAATCATGATATTTTTTCAAACAATCCATAAAGGCTAAATTTTTTGAAAATAGCTAAATGCCTTGTGACTTGTTTAGCACATACAGGTGCACCTAAACAAGTGTATAAAGGCAATTAAAAGGTTTATTATGTCAGTAATTGGTGCAGTAATTCATGACCAAGAATTCCATGTATATCCTAATATACCTACTTTTTCAGTCAGCTCTATAAATGCAAAATGTATTTTATTTATCTTGTACATTAGAATAGCAGTGATAAATGCCCAAGTTGTATCCTTGTGTGTAATATAGATGAGTTTATTTTTTTGAATATTAGCTTTTCAACATTGTAATTCATTGCAATGCACTTCATATTTTTATATATATATTCTACTAGTTAAATTGTAGTATATATTTTATTTTAAGATATAATCAGATATAATTGAGAATCAACTGCAACATAGTTTCTGATTATAATATTGACTTTTTAATGTTGCATTGCAGTTACATTTTACGTGGATTTCCTGCCATATTATTGTCGTAATTAAAGGTTCGCTTCCCGCTGTGTTCCCCACCGGGTGTTTTTCAGACCTACTTAAGTTGTTGACACGATTAAACGTCACCCAGGTGCTGGAGAACAGAGGACAAGCGACGGCAGCCGAGTTGGGACATTTCAGTTCCGCAACACCGACACGATCGCCACCAGTGACACCAGACCACGGAGCGACACTCCCCACTTCAGTATTTCTGTCATCTTTAACAGTGTTTCATCGGACGTGATTAGAGCTCGGCGGCTCTGACGTAAACCAGATTGTTAGGTGTGTCTCGCGCGGACAGTTCTGGGTATGGCAGGTCAATTTGTCATATAAATATTCAGCGCAAACATCCATTATTCAGTTTTTCTTGTCAAAAAAAAAAAAAAAAATTCCAAAAATCCAGTTTACATCACAATGGTGTTACTTTGTAAGACAAAAGCCACTCTGGACATCTGGACGTCCCGCCATTAGAATTTCAAAAAGGCACATTTTTAAGGAGTTTAAAACAACTAGAATAAAAACATTAGTGTTTTCTAGCTTCAGTTTGGAATGGAAATATGAACTTTAAAATGAGAAATGTTATTATTGAGATGGATTTTACTTCCCTAGTTAACTGGTAATACAACCATGGATCCCAGAATCTGAGAAATTATCTGGGATTCACAGCATAATCCCAGATAATTTCTCAGATTTTATCTGGATGAGGGGCATGCCCATGGTGTCATTCATCTAAGGATCGCCAGTGTTTGGTAACTTCTGACTTTTCTAGTAAGATTTCTGATTTACCTTGGTGACTAGATGTTTTTATTTTTCTAAGATGGATCTCAGTGTTGATTCCCGAGTACAAGTACCATAAACTATTTCAAACAGAAGTGTTGTTTTATCACGTTGGATAGTGACTAATTTATCCAGTTACATCTACTCGAGTAACATTTCGGAAAAAATGTACTTTTAAGAGTTTTTTTTAAAAGTTTTTTTTAACAGTGCTGTACTTTTTACTTTTACTTGAGTAATTTTATTATGAAGTATCAATACTCTTGAATAACATTACTGAATGAAGAACAGGCCTGTTTTAACCTAATAAAATGACCAGATATAGACCCTCACTTGTGGTTTTTGTTAAAGCTTCTTAAATTTTATATTGAAAGAAATTGATTTAGATAAGGGTTTCTTTTTTTTCTCCATTTTGTTATTTTGTAATTTATATGAACTAGTTTCACTTTGGTCTTTAAAATACCAATATTGGTCCATCTGATAATGTAATTTTTAATTGACTGGTTTTAATCAGTTTGATATTTGATCCTAATCTCACTGTGTTTCCTGTGTCACCAACGATTTTTATCACATTGTATTCGCAGCAACACGGCCGAGTGAGTTCTCTTGACAACAAACTATCTGTGACGTGTATTTCTCCGGTAACCATGTCAACAAGAATTTAGGCCGTTAGGAGAAAGTAAACGGCTCATAAACACTCTGAATGCACTTTATACGCTTTCTACGTTGGAAAACTTTAGTGTTTGTAAGTATTTATGTGTTTGGTAGGCACTTACACTATATGCTGTCTTTTTTCTTTGATAAAATATAGAGCATATGCATCATTTTTGAAGATGTGTATGTTATTAAGTAATCTCCCATTCTGTTACATTTCGGTTACAAAAACGTTTTGAGTGTAGCATTAAGAGGGTTGTAGTATCCAGTAATATTTTTTTCCCCTTTCTGTTGTATTTCAGTTACAGAAAAACATATTGATAAAAAGATCTTCAGTTAAGAAAAGCAAAACTTTTTATTAGTTGATCGCTGGCTGTCAAAAAGTATTTTTACAACGCTGTACATTTCACTTTTACCTAACTTGTGTAATACATAGACCCGCTTTAAAACTGCAGTGTGTAATGTATATAAAATTATTTTTTACATATTTGTTGAAACTCTCACTATGTCATGACAGGATGAGGTAATCTTCTCCCAGCACTCCCAGTGCTATCTAGAAACAACCAATCAGAGCCAGGAGGCGGGTCTTAGTACTGTACTACCTGCAGCTAGCATGACCTATTATGAATGCTCAGGCTAGTTAGCATGGCCTCTGATGAAGGCGGTATAACCTGTTTTCCTGTAACATTAAGTTATCTGCCATCAGCACATTGAGCAGTGAGTACATGAGCTTGACTGACATCACTAAGACCCTCCTCCTGGCTCTGATTGGTTGTTTTTGACTGGGAGCGGTGCATTTCTTCAGCCAGCATAGCAGCCTGGGGAGGAGGTGAAGGCCATCGATTTATTTTCACAGATTATCTGTCTCATAATATACTGTCAGGACAGGGTGGCAGTTTTAACAAATATGTAAACAAGTTACATACTGCACCTTTAAATCGTTGATTTTGTGGTGTGTTTTTTTTCTGTTCTTGAGTAACTTATCGGACAATTGCTTTTCATCTCTTCTTGAGTAAAAATATGTTGAAGCAGTCACACTCTTATTTGAGTAGCTACAATGTTTGTGTACTTGCAGTTATTAAATCACAGCCGTCTCTTCGATTATATGTCACAACGGCCTGCCATACCATCCCGTCTGCGCTTTCCTTGAAAAGATACTCCGAAAGCGCGCAGGCTCGTCATCCTCAGCGCCGCCCTGTAGAGAGAGAGAGAGAGAGAGAGAGACCCCCTCCCCACCTAACAACCCCAACCCCGCAGGCTCTGTCACAACGACCCCACCTCCCAACCCCCTCTGAGCGAGGGCACGGAGCGACAGGCTCGCATTCGCGGAGAGAAGACCGTTCCGGGATCCCGGCTCCGTTTCGCCCTCAATCCGGGCCCTAATGCTGTAGCGGCCAGCGCGGAGGAGAGAGCGAAGTGAGACGCAACGCAGCGACCGAGAGTCGGCGAGGGACAGGGCGGACTGGGGAGACGACGGGATCGCTCATTCGCCTGGAAACATGGGATGTACACTGAGCGCCGAGGAGCGCGCGGCTCTGGACCGGAGCAAGGCCATCGAGAAGAACCTGAAGGAGGACGGGATGGTGGCCGCCAAGGACGTCAAGCTGCTGCTGCTCGGTAAGAGGAGAGGCTGCGGCGCCTCGCTGCGCCGGCGGAGGGGCGGAGGTGCTCTCCGTGGTGCTGATCTGACTGCCTCCGTTCTTTGCAGGCGGCGGAGAGTCCGGGAAAAGCACCATCGTCAAACAGATGAAGTAAGTGCCCCTTACTGTATTATTTCTTTTTTTTTTTTTTTTTTTTTTAATTCAAATTCCGGGCTCGTTTTCTCCGCTGACAAACTCAGTCGGAGTGAAAGGCCCGAGATTGCGCCTCCCCTGTCTGCACGGAGGTAGGCTGGGCCGCCATGTTTCGAGAGGCCGAAGCCCCAGAGGAGCACCGGTGACTCCAGCACCTCCTGCAGACCGCCAGCCAGCGAGGCCGTCCCAGGGCGCTGTTCACCGCCGGGGGTGCTGAAATGTAGTTAACGAGGGTTTCGCTTGACTACAGGGAGTGTGCAGCTAGGGATATGTACAGGGTGTGTGTGCGTGTGTGTGTGTGTGTGTGTGTGTGTGTGAATTACAGTGAGGTCACTACTGCTCCATTAGTGAATACCTCTGCTTTTAATCTTAATGGCTTTAAGTGCCCGATATCGCCGGGAGTACTTTGCCTATAAAGCGGATTTACTCAGAAATATTGCTTCTAAAACCGCATCTAAACCTTCCCCTGTCTAATCTAAATCACCCTTTGATGTTTTAAACGACTGCTGCTGTTGTCTTCCCTAAACCTCTTAGTCAAGTTGAAGATGTTTCAGCAGGAAAAGACACAAACCTCCCTGCAATGTTTGGACTGGGTCCCACTTCCTTTGGTCATCCCTGTACCTGTGTATTAAATCGGATAGAAATGGGGCACTCCTTCACGCAGCCGATGCGTTCTCAGCTCTCACTTATTTCTACTACATGAACACATTTGACTTCATGTGCACATCGTGTTCTTAGCATACAGTTACAATCCTGCAGCAGGCGACCTTAAAAAAATTACCAAACGTACTCTACTGAGAAATAAATCTACCTTAATATGTGTAAAGTGTGTTTATGTTTCCTTTCCAATATAGTACATTTGGTGCAATCATCAAAAAAGGAGCTGCAGAATTGTATGGTTCATCTCCCTGGTGCTACTCCATATCTATCAGAACGTTCTAGTGGTTGTTTTAATGGTAAATCTTAAAAGTTAAGAGTATTTGTAATTTTGCAGCATTTTGTGTTAGTTTGCAGTGTTTTGCCAACAGGAGAACTTTTCAAATGGGACATTTTAGTGGTTGTTGTGCCTTTTTAAAAGATGATAACGGGGAAAATCTTGACATTTGTGAGCGTATTTTGCTTCTCCCTCCCCCTACTTTACATAAACAATTGGCTTGGCCTACCCCTCAGAAACTAACGAGGAGCAAGAGGTGAAATGGGACTGAGCGTTTGTCTTGGGAGAAGTTTGCCCAGCCTCCTCTTGTTTCCATTCAACCTCATTACCCTCCCAGTGCTCCCAGGTTGCAGCATATCATAACGGCTCTGCCCTGAACCCAATTCGCTCCTCAAAAACACTGTTTACAAATACTCTCAGGGCCTGTTCCCTGGCCTGGGCAGGCAGCAGATGGATGGGTTTTACTGCTCACTTTGGGTCATAAAGTGCAGGTATTGGAGGCGAACGTGATGACATCATTGCCACATACGGTGGAAATCCTTTTCCTGGTCGCATTCACGAGAAAGGAGTTGAAGTGTAGTGTCAACAGGCACGAGGAGTCTGTCCAAAGGCTTGAAAATGGTCATAAAGTGAGGTGAAACGATGCATGCAGCGGGGTGGAGTTTATGAATAAAACAGGCATGCCGCCGTCGCCTGTCAGCTGCAGAAATGTCAGTGGTGTCTATTTTTGTGCTTTTCCTCTTTAGCACCCTTTTATTGGTCAGAAGGAGTTTCATTAATAACTCTTAATGCTTTTTAAAGAGACACTAATTGTGTAAACCCAACACATTTGAGCTCATTTGATGCTTAGAGCCTTTTTTCAAACAAAAGAGCCCTAGTTATTTTGACTTTAAGCACTATTTATACCACAACATATTTTTATGTCTCAAAATATAAGAAAAGAGTTGAACCATTTTTGTGAAGCAAAGCACACATTTTAATCAAAAGCAACTTTTTTCTTTTTTTTTTTTAACATTTCCATTAACGCAAAACTGGTATTTTCCGCAGTAAAACATAAGCATTTGATTTTTTTTAAACAGGCAAAATAAAAGGAATCATAATCTGCAACCCAAAAATGCAGCCGTTCTCATTCCCTCCGCAAAGGTACATTTTTTTTATTCCATAAAACTGTTAATTTTGATGATGGTGCTGCAGATTCAGGCCATGTGGTTGATCTCTGCAGCGAAGCATCCTTTCATAATGTGCTCTGATGAGATGGAAACATAAAAAGTGTGATCCCTTATCTGTTGTCCTCATTGGATGTCAGTCAGTGTTTGCGAATGATGTGATGGATGTTGGACTGCGGGTCGGTTTCCTTATAGATCCAGTCAGTCGGGGCCCGATGAACCAGATCATAAGGAGTTTAATTGTGCCTGGTGGAAGTGATTGATTGGTGCTCAGATTGATTTCACTCCATCGCTCGTCATGCATTATAAATGATTTAAATATCACATTACTACCAAATTACACATCGCAGACTGCGAATGGGATCAATTCCTGCTCCACTTTAGCATGACAGAGAAGGAAGAAAGACACGCTCATGTGCAGAAGCATAGAAGCATGTGCAGCTCCAGAAAAAGCAGGAGCAGTGAAGCTTTTACTGTAATAAGTAATTTGTTTTGAAATGTAGGAACATATGGACAATTGAGACTTTTTTTTTTTTTTTTTGCTTCTTCTCTGTTTAGTCCAGGCTCATGCCTGTCTGATAATATCTCTGTACGCCTGTAGGATTATCCATGAAGATGGCTTTTCTGGGGATGATGTGAAGCAGTATAAGCCTGTGGTCTACAGCAACACCATCCAGAGCTTGGCAGCCATCCTTCGAGCCATGGACTCGCTGACAATTGAGTTTGGAGACAAGGACAGAAAAGTTAGTCTCACTCACACCCAACCATCTGAACAGTTGGCCTCCAGGAAATTCAATTTTATTAATATAATCTTGAAATGTTGAAGTGTCGGAGAAGAGCTGGGTGTAGACCGTAGGACGGGTCACGAATTTATTCATGCGCAGTTTTAAAATGTTAGTTTAAAAAAGCTCACAAAACTGTCTCAGCTGGTGGTGAATAATTCACAAGATCATATTTCTGTGTCTGTTCCCCTGAACTTATGAAACAGGCTGACGCAAAGCTGGTCTGTGACGTCGTCAGTCGCATGGAGGACACGGAGCCGTACTCTGCCGAGCTTCTGGCTGCGATGAAGCGTCTCTGGGCCGATCCGGGGACTCAGGAGTGCTTCAACCGCGCCCGGGAATACCAGCTGAATGACTCGGCTCAATAGTGAGCGCAACAACAAGAAGCCACTGTTTTTGGAAAAAAAAAAGAACAAAAGAAGAAAACAGCAGACCTGTAATTTTTCCATCTATTCTCCTGTTGTCAACAGCTACCTGGACAGTTTAGACCGCATCGGGGCGGCAGACTACCAGCCGACAGAGCAGGACATCCTGAGGACCCGAGTGAAGACCACTGGCATCGTCGAAACCCATTTCACCTTTAAAAATCTCCATTTCAGGTGGGAACAAAAAGGCCCTGCTGCGGCTCATCAGGACTGAATGTCACCAGTTTTAGCTCCTGCTCTGAACCTGCACGCTCCGTGTTTCCAGGCTGTTTGACGTTGGAGGTCAGAGGTCAGAGAGGAAGAAGTGGATCCACTGTTTTGAGGATGTGACAGCGATAATTTTCTGCGTCGCTCTGAGCGGATATGACCAGGTGCTCCATGAAGACGAAACAACCGTAAGTACTGGGAAAACACGGTGCTTTTTGAAATAATCATTTACGCCACCGTCCTTCAGTTTGTCACAGGGAGTTTATGAATTATTTTTCACGCAAATAAATGTAACAAAAAGTGATTTATACAGGCGGGAAATGATCAAGTCAGTCCAGTAAGATCAGATACAGATTTACATTATTCTTAACGATGAAGAACCAAGGAAACATTAAAAAGTTGACACAGAAAAAACAAAGCTGAAAAGGCAATAAAATGTTAAAAAAAACACCTCATAGAAAAATTTATGTTAATAATTAAAGTGTAAAAAGATAAAGTGTAAATATAGCTTATAATTCTCATGACTTTTTAAAACATTCAAACAAAATATTTAAAACAAAAAAGGTTAAACTAAAGAAATAATTGTTGTAATTGTTAGTAACTACAACAGAAATGATACATTAAGCAAAGCAGCTTAGTTATTTACAGCTATGGATTACTTGATAATTGAATAACTAAAATATAAATAATATACTAAGATATAATTAATCAGTCAAAAACTTTCTAAAATTGTTCAAGATTAAACTAAGACAATAACAGAACTAAAAATAAAAGCATAAATAATAAATGTAAATGTAACATATAGTTAATATAATACTTGATGGCATTTTTAAAATACAGAAAATGCTCCCAGTGAGGACCGCTGTAGGAAAATGGTTTTAGTTCTCACTCCAGGTATCAGCAGAACTTTTCTTCTTCTGGCCTGGAGGACCAAAGGAAATCTGACAAACCAGTTTAAACACCAGTAAAGATCTGTGGTCTAAACAGCTCAGGTAGCCACTGCAGACACTTTATGATGTGTGTGGAGTGAGCTCAGCCTCTGGTTTTGTCCCTATTTTAACTCCGTAGAAGCTGTGATGGAGCAGCAGTTTTACTCTTCAGGGAGAGCAGCGCGTTTTACTGATCGTTCATAAAATCATAAAGTGATTGCACCAGGAGAGACGGCCAAACTCTGCCGGAGTTCAGTTTCCTCTAACATTTCTGTGATTGGAGTGGATCTGTTGCAGATTTCCCTCAGTGCTGTTCCTCCTCCTGCAGAACCGCATGCACGAATCCCTCATGCTTTTCGACTCCATCTGCAACAACAAGTTCTTCATCGACACCTCCATCATCCTCTTCCTCAACAAGAAAGATCTGTTTGCTGAGAAGATCAAGAAGTCGCCGCTGACGATTTGTTTTCCAGAATACACAGGTGAGTCGGAGGACCTTCGTCCTCTCCTGCTCATCTTCGTCACAGGCGCACCGAGCGTCACGTCTCGCCCTCTTGTCTCTGCAGGTGCTAATACATACGAAGACGCTACGGCTTACATTCAGGTTCAGTTTGAGAGCAAGAACCGCTCTCCCAACAAGGAGATCTACTGTCACCTGACCTGTGCCACAGACACGGGGAACATCCAGGTAGTGTTTGATGCCGTCACCGACATCATTATCGCAAACAACCTTAGAGGCTGCGGCTTGTACTGAGGCCCAGAGCCAGAAGCACAGAGGTCATCATGGAGTGCGTGAGGTGTTAATAATGATAATTTTGATGATTCTTAAATACAAAAATATGTAATTCTACACGTCCAAAAGGGACCCAAAGAGCTGCCGTCAAACACCACACTGGATCATTGCCATGATTTGTATCCCCGTCATTTTTGTTTTAAATCTAAATCCTCTCACCCACCACAGTTTTTTTTTTTTCTCTTCGTTTTTTTGTCTTTTAAAAATGTGTTTTTAAGTTGAATGTTCTGTAAGGCTGGAAGCACCAGAGGTTTATTCAGCCGAAGCCTTGCCCAGATACGCAGAGGAGGACGCCGTCCCGTTACGCTCTGAATACAGCCTCTGGTGCTCCAGGCGACGAGCTGCTGAGTGTGAAGGTGGAGATGATGATGGTGATGACGGTGTCTTGTGACTGAGGGGCGTGGACGCACAGAAAAGAAGGAGGCTGTGTTAACTTTCCTTCAAACTGCCGGCCTGCAGGTCTGTCCCACTGGGTTTGGCTCTCATGAAAGAGAGGATTCTTGTGTCCAGAGCAGCTGCTGGCTGCCGCCCATCAGCCAGGCATTTCTTCAAGAAAAACAAAGCGAAACATCGGTGCCAACCATCTGAGAATAACAGATAGGGCAGTAGGGTCAGAAATTAGAGCTCATACTGTTGTTTCATATTATTTAAATATCAGATTTTATTATAATGAAAGACTTATTTATGCCTCCCTCTCCCTCTTACCAAGAAGAAAAGTCCCGTGCTGCATGCGGTGCTGTAAAAACTCCCCCCCTTACAGACTGTGTAGATTTTGAGCCCGTTTTAGATCATGCCACGTCATATTGATTGAATTTAAGCCTGAACTTTGACTAGACCACTTCAAAACCTCCATCTAGCTTTTTTCCCCCTGCACTATTCAGACTGTGCTTCAGCTCATTACCCTGATCATCACCCCACCACCGCCGAGTTTGACTGTTATGTTCTTCTGAAATGCTGTTAGCTTCATGCCAGATGTAACAGGACACATCATCTAAAACAATATCTGAATATTTTCCTAGAAGTTCTGGGGATTATTAGGATATCAAAGGGGGAATGTGAGATGGTCCTCAGTGGGTTTTGCCTTGGGAGTCTAAGGACCCGGTTTCGGCCCGGTCGTTTCCTGTATGTTGAATCATGAACCTTAACGGAGGGAAACAAGGCCAGCAGTGCTTTAGATGTTCCTGAATGAGGCGGCGTCGACAAACTCTTAACGGATATTTTAGGTAGGCTGGGAAGACTCGGCACTGTTCCATGTTTTCTCCGTTGTGGTTAAAGGTTTGTAGCTAAAAGTCTTGAAAACGGCTTTGTAACTCCGTCCAAACTCATGCATATGAATGACTTTGTTTCTCTTTGGTTCGTTGACAGACGTGATAAAAAAGCAAAAAAACAAAAAAACCCCCCCAAAAAACAGAAGAAATAATCTGTAAGGGGGTGAAAACTTCTTCACAGCACTGTATTTATTTCCTTTCATGAAACACCGAGGTGCAGAGGGTCCCGAGCAGCTCTGCATCAACATCCAGGATTTGGCGCTGCTGCGAGGCCCCTGGATGTGAAATTGCGCAGAAAAGTGCACCCTCACCTCAGGCGGTCTTTGTTTGGGAGGTTTTCTGATTTAACCCTCCCCCCTTCCCCGCCACCGTCCATCATGTTTCTCTGTTTGCAGGGAAATCTAAAGTCAGCCCCTCATTTTTACCCAGACTGCCCCACCCATCCCCTGTACTCTCTTTAACCCATCACATATCAGTCAGTCCTCACATCCTGTCTCCATTTTCACCCTAAAAAGCACCGTACTGTATATATATATATTATGATTATACCAGATTTTTTTTTTTTTTACTGTGAATGTTTCTGTGCTGCACCCCCATCCTATTCAGTAGTTTATTGGTTGCTCTCATGTGGAATGTTTGTGCTGAGCCAATCGAATGTTGTGTTTACATTAAAGCCACACTTTTCCTAACTATCTCTGCCTTGGCGGTCTTGAGTTTTGATTGCGCCGCGACGTAACAAGCTGTTCCCTCTGTTTTAATCTGTACAGAGAATTAAGGCTGGACCAGGAAATTAGGCTGCATATTATGAGAGAGTGAACCACTTTTGATGCTTCACTGCCTCGCGAACAAAGCTGCCCGTTTGGAGTCAGAAATACGCATAAAAAAAGATTGGGAGCAGCTCTGGCATGGCAGTGAAATGTGCTGGCTGGCAGGGATCAGGAGCGCAGCGCAGCAAGCTCTCAATTTATTAGGTTAAAAGTGTTCCATCATCACCGGCAAGGAGCTATTCATATATTGAATGACTGGGCTGGATCAGCTGTCTGACCTGCTTCTGTCAGTTTAATGGCCGGGACATTCATTACTGCTCTGTTGCACCAGCGGCCCCACAGCTCCACTCCACACTCCCAGTGTGTCCCCGTTTCTCTCTCGGCCCGCTGCAGGTTAAAAATACTCCACTGTAATACAGTCACACATTTATGATTTTAATTACACATTTTACAGTTAACTAAAGATCTGGCTGCTCGACGTCGCTGCTGCTGTGAAACCGCGTCTCTGGAAGCTCAGCTGGAACTGATGCAGACTGGGATCAGCTGGGCAAACTGCAAAAAAAAAAACACCACTGAGGAACAAACGGGGTGTTTGTTTTGTGTCGCGCACACATCTGTTTAGAGTTTTTCTTTTTTCCCATGTGCTTCACCATCACTAGCTCGTCATCTAGAGTCGAAGCCTCTTGATATCTTCGCTTCTGAAGTCGATCCGCAAAGCCAGGACCTGACGCACCTCGGCGGGGGTCAGCCGCCATGTCAGCGGGCCTGAGTTAGGACCCCAGTAGTCCAAGATCTCAGTCACCTGCAGGACAGATAAGCAGAAACCTCAAGATGCTACCAAAGAGACCGAGAGCTAGGAAGTGTTCATCTCACGCCACCTTGACATTTTTTTAAACACATGAAAACTAGAAAAATAAAGACTGATTAAATTTGAACTTACCTTTAAGAAAAATAAAACAATGCACAAAGAGGAAACAGTTTTGATTTGGACACAATTTGAATGATTATGTCAGCAGGGTTTCTGCAGGTTTTACCAACTCAAATTTAAGTCTTTTAAAGACCAGTATGATTTAAGACCTTAATCTCCACAGAAATGTACAAACCAGTCAACTGACATTAGGTTTGCACTCATTGATGATGGCTGCAATAAACTAGCTGATTTGCTAGCAAGGCTACGTTAGCAGCTAATTAGCATCCAGTCACACTCAATGTCCCATAAGAAGAGAGAAAAACGACATACAACAGAAGATTAAATACTCCTAATCGATTAACATATTTAAGGCCAACTTACTTTTTGTGTGAATGAATTTAAGACATTTTAATTTTAAATATATAAAATTAAAACCTTTTAAGGATGCACGTCCTTCCACAGACATTTTTTAACCCCTTGAATGAGCCAGAAGAGAGAAAGTGCCAGAGCTTTTCCAGCCTGTATTGAGCCACTGAGTTACACGGTTGCCCCTCTCCCACCTGTTGCTGAGAATGCTGATTTCCAGTTATAAACAACATGGAAGCAAAAGAAGCATCAACCACCCCTCTTATTTGCAGTTGGTGAGTAACTAACTGGACGTCTGACGCAGCTAGTGTGTTTTCCTCCAACCTTTACTTTATTACGATGAGAAATGCAAAAACAGATTAGACACACTGTGCAATAAGTTCTTCAAAACGACTAAATTTACCTGGTGTTTAAACTCGTGTATCAAAATTCAACATCGCAATGCAACAAAAAAATAAGGTGCAATATTCACAGGTATCTGTTTTAAATGAAATAATTTGAGTAATTTTTAAAAAGGATTTTCACACATTGAATATTTCATACAGGCTCCTGCTTAAAGGCCATTTTATAGTCATTATATATTTGGGACTACTCCATCCTTTAACTATTTTTATCTCCTTAGCAAAGACTTTAAAGGTCAGAGGCTCTAGAGAAAACATGCTTGTATTTCTAATAAGAAATCTTAAGTATGTATTTGTAACCCATTATAAGTTTTTTTTTAGTCAAAGTTAATTCATTTATTGATATTCTTCACTAGTAAAAGTAATATTTGGTCTGACCTAAATTTTTGCAATTAAGGTTAAGATTCTCCTCATCTAGAAAGTTCAGTAATATAGCTTCTTTTCACAAAAAGTAATCGTAACAATTAACACTTAAAACCAGAAGAGGTGCAACGCCACAACAAATTTTCAGTGTTTTGGTGTGAATCTGAGTTACCCGCTCCAGGTTGAGGATGGTGGCCATCTGCGTGAGGCGAGCGAACTTGTCTCTGATGGTCCAGGTGGTGACCGTGGTGAGGTACGCCACCAGAGACCGCAGCTCTTTGTCAAACTGCAGCCCTCCCAGCTGCAACAGGAAATACATCAACCACAAACCAGCAGGATTCATTGGCAAATCACTGCAACTTTTCAAATATGCAGGGAAGGTTTGGCGCCACCCTGTGGCCAAGAGCAGCTGCCTACCCTGCTGAAGGAGCATTTGAGCACGGTTTTCTCCAGCTCGACAGAGATCAGGCTGGTCATCAGGCTGGTCAGAGTGTCGTAGATGACAGGACTGAGAGCCGTCTGGGAGGAGAACCAGAACCATTACAAAAACGTAATTAATACGGTCAGAAATCATCTGCTTTGTTACCTTGAACTCTGCCATGAGCTGCTCCAGGTTAACAATGAGCTGCTGCACCCAGGGGTCGTTAGCTTCATAGTCATTAAACTCTTCCTGTGAAGATCGGCCACAATTAACAACAAAAACAAACCCGACTTCTGGGTGTTTTCTGTGAGGTGAGCAGAACCTCCTCTATGTTGTGGGAGATGGATAGAAAGCTGCTGATCCAGGGCTTGACTTGAGGCTTTACAGCCATCGTGTTCAACTCTGTTAGACCCTCCTAAATATAAATAAAAGTCGGGTTAAATATTGAGCTAACAGCATTAAAGTCAAAGTTAGAATAGATTTGGCTTAGTCTACAGAGAATTATTGACATTTCTTTGTTGTTGTGTGTCTAACCTGCAACAGATCCTTGAACTTTGCAGAAGTGCTGACGAGGTCGGACAAGCAGCTTTCGATCTTTGCTTTTTCACCAGATCCGACTCCCTGACTGAACATCTTGGAGCAGTCGTTCTGCCAGGAAAAGGAAGAAAAAAAAAATCTGCTTTTTCAAGCTGCGGAGAAATCTTCCTAAAGAAAGGGGAGAAATGAGCCTTTTACCTCCAGGTTTCTCTTTAGCGTTGTGATATTCTCACTGCAAACCTCCACGTTATTCAGAGTGACCTGCGTTTGAAAAGCAAGTTAAGGACTGAACAGAGATCAGAACCGGACAATGTTCTCCAGCTAAGCTCTGATTGGCAGATGAAATGCTGAACAAGAGATTTTGGACCAATTCATTAAAGGTGACCCATTATGCTTCCTTGAACCGGTTTGGTAAGTCTATCTGCGATACAAAACCAGTCTGCAGTTAAGCCTTTGAGTCATAAGTTTCAAATCTCTGCCTGGATATTTTTGCTTATTTTAATTGTACGCAGTTCTTTAAATGTCCTTCGAGTAAAAATATTTGCCCATTTATCCATAACAACTGGAACCTTCAATATCTAGCTAGTTATTTTTGTAATTTATCGTCTAATAAAAGAGCGACTTATCAGGTGAAATTACCGTAATAACCCGATATCGGCTGAAAAGCGCAAAGTCTCCCGTTTGGCCTAAAAGGGTTAGACCAGTTGACCAAAATGTGCTGGAGCTCAGCTTGGGTTGCTAGGTGACGGGCGGAACTCTTCTGGGGTTGCTAGGTAACGAGCTGGGCTTCACTGGGTTGGTTTTTAAAAGACTAATTTTCCAGACACCAAAAAGTTAACTTGTTGCCAAAAATTGGATGGGTTTTTTTTAAATTTTTTTTTTTAAGCACTTGGGATATTTTTAAAATCAGTTGAGATCTAAATGTGAATAGAAAAACATGCAGAATGTGAATTTTGAGGTGCCCTTAAAGGAATAAAAAACTAAAAACTCCTGCTACTGTCAGTCAATTATCAACCAACAAGAAGTTTTTTAGTTTCCTCACTTTTTTACTGTCTGATATGTGTTATAATCTCTACAGAAAAACATTTGGTATCAGTCAGACTTCATCTGACTCTATCGGACCAGATTTTTATGCTAATATAAAACTCGTGAAAAAATGAACAGCCCACTGCTCTGAACCCCTTTGAAAACCTCCTGGTTTCTCCACCAGACATTGATTTCTGAACTGTTTTGTTGAGTTAAAACATTAGTTTTGTTGTTAATAAATCAATATGAACGTGTTTTCTTTGCATTATTGAGGTCTGAAAGCACTGCATCTTTTTTATTATTATTTTTTGTTATTTTCTGAAAATAAATACTAAATTTTTGCTTGTAATTTCAGAGACATGTAGTCAGTAGTTCAAAGAATAAAAAAACAATGTTCATTTTACTTGATATAGAAAGTGAAATCAGAGAAACTGATCATTTTAAATGGTCTCTAACTTTTTTCCAGAGCGGTTAAAATTAAATTTTTTACTTTTGTCTATATCCTGAAGCCAAAGATTGTATCACCTGAACCTTGGCTGTTAGCTGTAAACCTATACATGGAGGGGATTTTACTAGAGCTGCACACGGCGGTGAATCCAATCATCTTACCAGGAAGGCGGCCTTGGCGTTTTCTGTGCTCTCGATGCCCAGCGTGTTAAACTTGCCCTGCTGCAAGCTGCTCTGCATCAGGCTGACGGCGCTGCTGACGCCCCGCTGGATGTCCTGGAGCGTGGTGGCCGGGAAGCCCTGCCGCAGCTTGTTGTACAACACCTCTCTGACAGCAGAGAAGGAGGACGGAGGTGAGACAACAGGCAGCGGTTTGTCTTTTAATTGTGTCTGGTGGAGAGGCTGAGGAATCACCTGAAGTCTGACTCCAGCAGAGAGTTGGCGTGGTTGATCATGGCGCAGAGGCAGTCGATGTTGGAGCTGGACAACGCTCTGCTGATGCACTTTTTAACGATGTAGAAACAGTCGTCCACCATGCTGCTGGTCAGCTGACCCTTCTCGTAAGTATCCATGGTAACAGCCTGAAGTAAGAGTAATAAGTTAACTTCGCATTAATAAGTCAATATTATGTGGTATCATGCACCGTCTCTTGCTTTCGCATGTGTATTTAGCATTTAGCAAAGCTAATTTCAGCATCATTTTACTGGATTTTCTAAAATCTATTTATCTTAAACTAGGACCTGAATTCAAATTTTGTACCATAAACATGCAGATGTGAGCTGGTATGGCAATAAAGTTGCATCCTTGAAGAAGTAAGATTAGAATAAAATAAATAAATAAAAATCTGATGCAGCCTGCAGCTCTTGGATTCAAGCAGAGACAAAGAAAGTACATCAAATATTTGACTTTTTCTGAAAGCTACAGAGTGAAATGTTTTGGTAAAAAGCTGAAGAAATGAAAGGAAGATAAGAAAACAAATAGCCTCCACAAACACTGTTAACATTAACATCTGATTGTTTTTACATTTCAGACAAAAATGTATCGCATGGCGTCACATAAGCATTCCTGCATTATAACATCACGATGCAATCTATGTTATTTTTTGTTTAACGTCAGCAACATAATTTAGAAAAAACAGTAACAGAAGAATCATATTGTTGTTAAATTTGTGGCTCTTCTCTGGACATCCTGTCTACTAACAACAAGGCGCAGCAGGATTAGAAACCTCTACAAAAGCCCCAGGGGGCGAATCTCATAATGAGGCGTCGAAACAAGTCTAACAAACTGGAAGTAATTTGTTTAACTGGAATCAGGTCGGTAACTTGGGACATAAAGCAGAGCATCCCTGAGAAACCGAGTCGTTCAAAACAGAAAAATAGGAGTTTAACGTTTATATTCAGCAAAAGGAGAAACAGATTTGAAGAATTAATCAACGTGGAAATGTTTAAAACAGAGGAGTCGAGCGTAAAGCCTGAAGGTCGGTATCTGTAAGTGTGTCAGCGTTAAGACTCCTGAATCAAACGATCCGATCATCCAGCAGAACTCTTTGTATTACTAGAAATGAAAACAAAACATTTGGTTACGGGCTTCAAAGAACGCTCTGCAGAGAGCAAAAATAAAAATCACAGGACAGGTTCTGGAAAAACTGCAATGAACTGGAACTAATTTGGTTCCTTGGCAGCAGGTCGGTAACTTAGGATGCACAGTTCTTTAAAAAGTATTCACACCCTGGAGACTTTCTTCTTTTTTTTTTTTTTTTTTACATTTTGTCACATAACAATCAAAGACTATGATGTATTTTACTGGGATTTTATGTGAAAAACCAACATGTGTGAGGAACATTATGTGTGTTCCTCACACATAATGAGGAAGAGGAAGGAAGAGGTAGTGGGTTTCAAATATATATATATTTTTTAAATCTGAAAAGTGTGGCATGCATTTGTGTTCAGCTCCCCTAGATCTAAACATAGTAGAACCACCTTCTGCTGAAATTACAGCTGCAAATCTTTGAAAGTGTTGCACATATTGTTTTTGTTTGTTTGCAAATTATCTCAGAATAGACAGATGGTATTAAGATTAAGATGGATTGTGGTGCTGTGGAGGCGCAGGAGCAAAGCACAACCCACGTATTGAAGCCTTTGTCCTCGTGCTGGTGGTTCGACTCCCGGCATTGCCGCGTGTCTTCCTCTCTCTCCTTACCCTCTTTCTCGTTGAACTACTTTCAAATAAAGGCCACTAGAACCACCCCCCCAAAAAAAGATTAAGCTGGATGATAATCCGTCCCATCAACTTCAGTGCTGTCGTTTTTAAACTTTTTCTAAATTTATCTCGCATGTCGCTCAGCCAAACGCAGTTTTCTCCTCTGCTGAACATCATTGATTCATTCTATTTCATTCTACATCCAAATAAGCATTGAAAGCAAAAGATGTGATTTTTTAAAAAGCTTTTTAGAAATATCTTACCGTCATAACTTTGAATTTGAAAACCATTTCCATGTCATTTTGTGTAAATTTGAATTAAGTTGTAGTTTATGAAGCAAATTCTCCAGTATTACTGGGTAATTTGTGAGTGTTGAAAGGTTTCGGAGATTATTTTGACAGCAGGCGCGATGCTTTGCGAGCCTGACCTTGTTGACCGACTCTCTCATGTAGTACTCCTCCATCGGGATGTAATATCCAATCAGCTCCTGCATCATGGTGCTCAGCAAACAGTGCTTGATTAGCTTCTCCACATTCTGCTGGTGCTCTAACGGGTTTTGGAAAAAATAATGGAACAGCTAAAAACAACAACCAAAAAAAGAGATATTTGAAACGAAAATCCTGTCTCGTGATAAAACTACCTGGTGTGATGCTCTGACCATCTCCAACCTCAAAGTCGGCCATTATGCGGCGACGCAGAAAGCGCAAGTACAGCTCCGCCCTGGCGTTCATCAGCGTTACTTCTGTCAGGACGGGGTCCAGCTCCCTGTTCGACAGGAGACTTTGTTATTTTACTGTTTGTTTATTTTACAAGAAACATGACAGAGTTTATATCCATAGCTAATTTGTGACACCTGACCCGAGGAGGACCTTTCACAATTTAAATGAAAAGGAAACAGAATAAAACTATTCAAAAGAGATGGTAAACAGTGGATTTAAAAGTACTGAATCAAAACAATTACAATATTTAAAAATGAATACAGTTCTGGTTCATCTTTTGTTAATTCTTAAGCCTTGAAGTGAATCTTTTAATGTCAGACTTGGTCTTAAAATCAGATGGTAATGAGTTCCAGAGTTTACAGATAAAAATAAAAGCTGATGATTCTGATGACTGGACTGCAGTTTCAACAAATATAATTAATACATTTATGAGAACAAAAACTAACGAAGCTGTCAAAGCTCATTTGATTATTTTTCTAAATAATGACACAGTGATAACAGTGGATTGACTTTGTCTATAACGTTTGTCTAAAGAGCCGATGTTTGGTTCCAGTCGGAGCAGCATGTGAGTAAGCCTGTCGCATTAAATCAATAAATCAATCGCATGATGAATTAAAACAAGCTCTATAATTCCCATTTGCATGTTTGTTTTTTCGTTTTCTCTCTTTCTACCAAAGACTAGACAACAAAAGGCTTCAGTTTGATGTGTTGGTCTCAATTAGCCACTTTTGTGGAGGAAAATGTAGTTTACAGACATCAGTATCTGTTTTATTTGTTTATTTATTTTGGATATGTAAAATGTCCTTCAGCTTCCGTGTTAAATGTTTGAAATTAGATTTACTGATATTCAAAAGTGTGAACTTGCCACTATGTTACTTGAACATGGTCTCAAAGCAACAATATTATCGTTTATCGCAATAAGTTCTGAAACAATTCATTGTTATCATGTCCAAGCACATATTATGTGTGACAAAAGAAAATCAGACCAGTCCGGGCTGCCTGACTTGATGTGATTTTCTAATTACCGTAATTGGTTATTTTCTGCAGTATTTCTATGAATAAAGCCGCCAGAGAGACAGACGGGGTGAATATAAAGCAGACCTCGGCTCGATCCTCTCCCCTGGAACGCTCTTCATCATGCTGGTCTGGACAATCTGGAACTGGAGGAAAAAGGGTCAGAGGGAGCAGACACCTAGAGCAGAAACCATACAGCTCAGGTGCAACACACACCTTGTTGTGGTATCCTCTCTGCTGGATGAACTTATCAACAATTTTCTGGGCCTGACGGTCGCATTCCTGCTGCAGGTGAGTGATGAGGGTGTACAGATGGCCCGGACCGTAATACGTCTCCACTATGGGCTGATGAGTCTCAACGACACGAGCGATGCCTGTGAGCAGAAACCGCCACATTATTGGAGCCGTCGTGTAACGAGCGATAACCCAGGCGGCGATGCAGAGGGGGATTCTCACCTTCCAGCAGCAGCGTCAAAGTGTCTACAAATATAAGCAGAGCTCTCTTCTCTCCCAGATCGCCTCCTGTCGCCAACAGCAAGTTCTCCTCAGCTTTGGAGGCGAGCTGCGTGGAAAACAGACCCACAAAGTTTCTCAAATTATCATGTGATGAACTGGAGCTACGAGAATCTCGCAACAAGACGGAGACACTTTTCAGGGAAGACTGTAGAATAAAAAGCCGGAGCAACCAGAAACAACAGGTCTCCCTAAAAAAAAAAAAAAAATCAGACAGACAGCTGCAGCTGATCTAGAAAGATCGCGTTCTCACTAGAACCGGAAAGATAGAGCACAATAATCCAGTTCCAAAATCCCTGCACTCGCTCAGAGAATAAACTTTAAAATACTACTCTTAGTTTAGTTACTAAATGGTTCAGCACCACGGCACATTAAAGATGTGCTGTTGTCATAGCAACCTTCCAGACCCCTCAGGTCTTCTGGTTCTGATCTCCTTTGCATCCCAGAATGAGAACCAAACAGAGAAGCAGCGTTCAGCTTCTATTCTCCACAACTCTGGAACAAACTTCCAGAAAACTGCAAAACAACCAAAACACTGAGTTCCTTTAAATCTTGACTAAAAAGCCACCTGAAACATTAACCAGCAACCTGATCTGTAAAGACGAGTCTTGACAAAAAGCATGTCGAAATGCCTCGTTGCTGAAATGTACTATACAAATAAAATGTGACTGATTGATTGATTGAAATGACCGTACAAAACTACAACAAATAACCTCTTTCCCGTCCAGCGCCTTTCGCAGCTCTGCTGGAACCCACCTGACTGCACAGGTACTGGCCGAACCGGGCCAGACCCTGCTGGTGGAGACCCAGCAGAGGGAAGATCTTGAAGAACCTCTCCACTTGAGCCAGGTCGACGGCTGCTACGGCCTCGTCGAGCTTCTCTGCCACGATCACCTTCAGCTTCTGTTCCGCCTCCTGCAGCGTCACCAGACTGGCGTCCACAGCACTGCCTGTTCAGAAAAGTCACATTATGACTGTCAGAGTTTATCTACAAACAATTTGAGAGAAATAGTTCCAGCTGGTAAAATGCAAACGGTTAAATGTAATGGTCATATTTTAAGGGTTAGGACGGAGATGCACAATCCGGGGCAGGCTGACATGGTTGCAAAAATTAGATGCTAAACATGAAGACAGAAAAACAACCAAAAGGTACAAAATTAACACTGAGCGTGTTACCATGGCAACACAAAACAATAAATGAGAAGCCTCGTACTTTCTTCTCCCTGACGGCTCAACTCAATCACTGATTGGTCCAGAGAAAGGTATCGATGGATGTGAGCAGCCGCCTGTTCATAGTCTTCGTTACGCAGCGCCGTCTGAACGCCGTCAGTGCAGAACTTCAGGTCCAGGATGTCGTCAGCGCGCTGGATGACGTTGTAAAGCCGAGTCTGCAAACAACACGAAAAATGAAAACAAGGCCTTTAGACATGCATAAATTATCACTTTAAATAAAAGAGGTGCACTTACTTTTGCCAGGTCCAGCTGTCTGACTTTTCGGCTCACATTTTCAGCCAGACTGCAGGTGAAAGTGATCATGCCTGACAGCTGGCTGGCATCTCCTCCAATCAGCTGGAGATTCGGTCTGCAAGGAAAAAAATAAAGCACATCAACTATATATATATATTTATATATATATATATATATATATATATATATATTAAGAAAGATCTCAGAAGATCTCAGTGAGGCTCAAACAAATTTATTAAGTCTTTACCCCATCCTCTGCAGTGCCAGCATCTTTGTGTGAATGCTCCCCTCCTGTCCCACCAGCCTGTCGAGCTCAGCTTCCACTTCTGTCTGTAATAAACAGAACAAACACAAGTATTTTTAAATTAAGCAGCATGCATGCAGTACAATCACAAGACGTGTAAGGTCTAACTCAACAAAACATCAACTTAGTCACATAGGATAAATTCATATGCTCAAACGTATATTTCAAGAGTTTACTTTTGCTCTTTTGATCATGTCTTGGAGAAGAAACCCCGAAACAACTAAAAATAGAGTTATTGTTTTGAGAATGTAAACATACAAAAAAATTTTCTAAGCAAATAAATGTTCTGTTGAGACCATGTTATATTCTCCCCAGAAACAGCAAATGTTAGTGGCTTTCATTTGATTTAGGAGCTTCTCTAAATTGTCTAATAGCTTTTGCACAACCTACACTATACTGAAATCTTTCTAAAACTCTTACTATACAAATTAGGAGCCAAGATGTCCTGCAAAAGAAAATCTATACCAGGTTGTAAAGCACAAACTCTCTAAGTTTTTAAAAGGAATAAAATTGAAGAAAAAAATTACAATACGGGTCAATCATTTACCTTTCAATAAACAATGAAAAAGTATTTTCCAATATTCTAAGCTTTTCCCTTAGCTTTGTTATATAAACCTCTATAAGCAGAAAGTGAATTTCACCATTGGGTGCAGAAATATTTAGTGAGACTCAAACATCCATCAGGCATTTCCTGGCAGACTATGTGACTCCAGTTATCACACATTATATGTTTTATTCTAAGAACTATAACACATAAATAATAAAATATGTGCAGCAGGTGGTGTGTCCTGGTTGTCTGTAATGTGTTTTATTGTTTTCCTCACTTCCACACACAACATCCAGTCACTTACTTTCTCTGACGTCACTATGGGGTAGGCACTCATGCTTTAACAGTAATTAAATTATGATTTCCAATTAAATAGCACAACAAACAGAACAATTGAAGGTGAAAAACAATGTCTGAAGTAGATTTGACTTGAAAACTGTGGATAGCAGCTTTAGCACACAGGTTAGACTGTTTTATTGTTTTTGCTAAACTCCGCTGTAATTAACTGCCATACGGGTTTTAACACACAACAATGCAGTAGTTTCTAAAACACAGAGTGGTAGCTTTGGTCCAGATCCTCTTCTAATTAATCAACAGCGGATTTTGTTAGCTCTGTGACTGAAGGCAGCAGCATCGCGGAAGTTTACATGGTGACGTAGGCAACAGACTGAGCGCTGCCTCCGATACGAACCTCCTCGGTACTGAGCTGCTGGTAAACCCGCTCCAGGTCGTCCAGCTCCGTCAGCCCGGAGATGGTCTCCATGCTCACAGACGACAAAGAGCCAGAGTCGCATCTTTTGGCTATCAGAGCTACGCCGTCAGCCATCTTCCGCCACACGAAAGCTGCTCCGGCGTCGACGTCATAAGTGTGCTAATAAGCCCTCATTTTAGTCTGGCAGGCAGCGTTCCAGCAACAACTTCGGCTTTACGTCAATAACATTGTCCTCCTGTTACATATTAGTGTTCATCAAGAAGCGTTTTATTATGGACATGATTACATGAACCAAAACTCCCCATTTATTACTGTCGGAATTAAACACCCAACCTGAGTAGACAACTTTTGGGGCGAATTTACCCCATATATTTGCGCATGCGCGCCGCACCAAGCACGAATCCTTACTGGCTTTCATGAGTTCTTTGTTAGTTTTTATGAATTCTGGCCCATATCTTCACTGCGATAATTATTTGTACTGCCTTTGAAGTAATATTTTTTTCTAATTTACAACAATTTTAGCTTTCGATATTAAAACAATTTCTCCTATATCTGTAGGTATTTGACTTAAACGTCAACTGTTTATTTCAATCTGACTATAAATCTAGTTATGCTCTGTATTTATTCTTGTCTAAAAGCAGATCAAGTTTTCCATACAATTTGTAATCACTTTGAAAGGATGACACTAACATAGTTACCTGTATAAACATGAATCAAGATTAAGAAAATAAAAAACTGTTTCTTTGATTATACAGAATTTAAAAAAAATATATATGGTCAATATTTCAATCATAAACTTCAATTCCAATTATATGGTCCATATTAATTTAAATTTTTTTTAAATATGGTCAACTTAAATTTTAAAAATTGGTATACTACAAACATCTTTTCTCCACATTTTTTATCCTGCATGTACATTTAACCGAGTTTAAGTATTCATAGCACCAACATTACTAACACAAGCCTACTGTAAACATTACCTTAAAATATAAAAATGTTTGGTGCAAAACTTGTTGTAAATCAAATTTACCTTTAAAGAAAAGGTAAACATTAAATAAAGACAAAACAAACAAGGTCACAATGAAACATATTTATATGAGAACTTAAGTCCACAAAAATCATTTCTCAAACGCTTTTTTCTATTTAAAACAGCCTGAACCATGAATTTAAATGTTTACAAGTTTAAAATGCTCTATATACAGTTTTACATCTTACAGTATGGAAGTTCATTTTTCAAACTCTATTTAAAAAAAAAAGCTTATATAATCTACATGCTACACATTACAAAGCCACTTGTGAGTGTATCTGAATACAGAGCGATTTAAAGGCAGAAACATTGCCCCGGGTCAGATTCCTCCATATTTAAAGAAAACATCAGCCGGAACAGGAACTGAGCCACCGTGCATCAATTTTCTGGAAAAACACGTTTTACTTGGAAGGGAATTTAACTATATATTTATTACATCACCCTGTGTTAGAATTAGTCTAACTCTTTCAGAAAGGCTAAGAATCAGTGGGTCACTTTGCTTTTGGAGAGCAATGAGAATTCTTCCTTTTCCTGGTAGAGCTCCTCCCACTTCTTCTGCAGCTCTGCCTTTTCCTTCTCCAGCTCCTCTCTCTGTCGGATCAACTCGTCGGCTTCCTCCTGCTGGGCTTTCCTCAGCGACTCGATCGTCTCCCTCTCTGCAGCGGCTTCTCTGGCGCCGACTGTCTGCAGCTTTTCCAGCAGCTCCCGCTGCTGCTGCAGAGCGTGAGCCTCCTCCCTCTGCGTTCTTCTCAGAGCTTCAATCAGCTCCAGCTCCCGTTCAAAGACCCTGACCTCCACCTCTGGTTGCCTGGAGGTCTTCAGTCCAGCTGAAGAGAAAGACGGTCTCACTGTAATAGACGGTTTAAAGCAAATGTAAACAAATATTTATGCTCGATAGTGAAGTATAAATACTATGCTTCCCTTAAGAGCTTACAATACATCTATAAGCTATGCTAACCAAGTTCATGGTGTCGTTTTGCCAAAATCTTTCTTAAATTATGATATTTTAGTCAGACCAGTTCTATTTTGAGCTGCTTTAGGGCATCTTGACACTGTAAATCCAAATAAGCTGCTGCTGGCCACGCCCACAACTCCATGTTTACAGTTGCTCGTCAAAAAGACTGCAAACAGATGCACAATTATACAACCATACATCTTTGAAAAGCAGAAGTGGAACTTACTACACAACTAACAACAAAGCAGCAAGTGGTATCTGGATGTTAAGTCCACAACAAAACACCTGTTCTTTCCAGAAGCCATTGTACAGCGTGTACAGTGGTATAAAGCCAGCTAACCAAACGTGCTGGAACTCTACTTGGGTTGCTAGGTGATGGGCTGGGCTTTGCTGGGGTTGCTAAGTAACGGTGGGATGCCCTGTGATTGTGACCTAACATTTGAGAGTCTTATGAAACAGCTCATTTTCCAGACACTAGAAAAAAAAAGACCTTACTGCCAAAAATTATTAAGTGCTTGGAATGTTTGGAAGCAGTTGAGAGCCAAATGGAAGTGAAAAACTTGCAAAATATTCATTTTGAATAAATTAACCTGGTTTTATTAAAAACCATAAACACTTTAAAAAGCAGCAATGGAGACTTACTTGACTGTTCATGGTTTATTAACGGACTTTCGGTTGTTCCACCGTGGCCATTTGAGTCTGGTGACAACTGTTTGAGCGAGTTGGATCCCAGCTCAGAAAACACCTTCGGGTGTCTTTTCGACAGATGCCGGTGCAGATTACCGGTGCAGCCGCTGTCGTAGCACTGCAGCTTCCTCATACAAATGCGACACTGAGCTGCTTCTGAACTCTCTAATCTCTCAAAGTGCCTCCAGATCACGCTCCTTCTGCGGTCTTTGGTCTGTGGTCTCTCAGAGGAGTTTTCACCTGCCTCTGAATGAAACGCTTCTTGTGCCAAACCTTCTTCCAAAGAGTCGGGATTGTCATTTATGATATGACTGGCATCGGGTTCAATAGAAGGGGTCATGACGTCAGAGCTGTCGTCCTCCACTCTAACTTCCACTGACGAAAAAGAAATTTAAAATATCAGTTATTATTGAGGCTTTAAATGCGGTTCTAAAGTCTCAGTGTCTAAAATAACTTTCCTAGAGTCAATAGTGGTAAGTTATCTGTTATATGTGTGCAGCTGGTTTAATCCAACAAACTAAGAATTGCAAAACACCATTTATTACTGCGGCTGTTATGATTTTCCACATAAAGGTGGGAAATGATCATTGGGACCAGAATCCTGCTTGTCTTTGCCTCTTAATGAAAATCCCCTGTACTCAAGCAGGTACAAATCAAAAATATGCAGGATTTAGGTCCAAAAGAGACATCAGAATTTCATTTTATGCAAACAAATGAACTATTTAGGATTCTGAGGTCTAGATTAGTGAGGGATAATCCATGTTCAGGGTGGAAATTTTCCTTTTAGGAAGTGGTCAAGCCTAGAAATGCAGACTACTGAGAAAAAATTGGACTCATCTTTGGAAGAAAGTTTTATCAAAAATAATAAAAAGACAAGTTAGAGCAACAGACGCTCACCCGGAAACCATTTCTGTCCACTGTCCCACATGGTTCCCCCCGTTCCATCACCATTTGAATCCTGCAGAAGAAGAAAAGTTCTCTAGTGTAGCTTAGTGCACACAAACAGGCTGGAAGAGATGCAACCTTTTAAACTCTGAGATTTCCACATGCAGTTGCAGCAATTAAGAATATTTATTCTCCTGTGGTTTGAGTTATGTTTAGAATGCTTCTTTATGCAAGTTAAAGTCATATATTTACACATATATGAAGATTTTTCTGCTTTATCGCACCGTTATAATATTTATATTTTCTAAAAGCCGGAATAATAAAGGGAGAAATTTTCTTTTACACCACAATCAGAGGCTTACATAAACTGAGATTCCTTTGTTTTTAAACAACATAGGAAAGCCCAGATGATGATGGATTTGAAAGCGTCTGAGTTAAACAGACTTGAGTAGAAATGCTTTTTTAATCTGATCTCAAACAGCTAATTCAGCTAATTTAAAGTCGGACAGTGAGAAAAAATATCTTCTTTTAACTGTAATTGTTTAAGTGGACAAATAACTTACCTCTGCTTCTATTATTTTCTCAGCTGATTCTCTTTGTGGTATGCGTGGAAGCTTGCTTATCGCTGGTATATCAGTTTCATTCAGTGTGGTCATAATGTGAGATTCCCCATCATCCAAAACCAATTTCACTACACAAGGAGAGAAAAATAAACATGCTAAAGAAGCTCTGATGATCGCAAGAGGCCATGCTGTCCCCTCACTGATAAAACTACACATGAAGAGTACTGGTTTCATTGACCAAACGTACCTGGATGGGGCTCTGTTCCTACGTAGGATTCACGAGATACACCGGCTACATTTACATCCTGTGAGGGCACAGTAGGGCGGTGGTTGGTGGACAGCAGCTCTGAAAGCACCTTTGGGTGCCTCTTTACCAAGTGTCGACGAAGGTTGCTAATGCCGCCACTTTTGTGCAACTTCTTCATACAAATGCGGCAGCGAGCAGCGTTCAAGTTGTCCAAATGTTCAAACAGTCTCCAAATTAAGCTGCGCCTGCGTGACTGCTTGCTGGGAATGTGGCTAAGATCATCTTCGTGTATTAGATGAGATAGCGAACCTTGTGGCGAAGTCTCACAGAGACCACTGACAGCAGCGCTGGGATCAGAATCATTCTGGGTGGTCCTGGTGTTGGATTCGTCGTCGTCCACCGACACTACAACTGAAAAACAAACAGGCGTTTTCTTAAAAAACTTGATTTTTGACTCTAAAAGCAGAACACATAATTTCCTTATGGTGCTATTTCTTAAGCATCATTTGTAAGCCTACTTCTGTCTATTTATTTTGATACTTTGATATGTAAAGTATCAAAAAGCAGAGGCAGTGTCAATTTTCCTGCTGCCCATACAGGGATGTATTTTGTTCCATCCCAAAAACATAAACAAAGATTGGAGGAAGCACCAGGGATATAAATAATATCCATATATCACGGGAACTTCAAATACAGAATGCAAACTAGCTTTATTGCCATAATTAAAGACACTATTTCAGCCCTAAAATACATCTTCACTTAAATGCCCCACATATGACTAAAGTTTAGCATTGTTTACATTGAGAACCATCTTTCAGCTAACCTGCAGCAGCTATGGATCAAGTAAGGTTTCATTTGCATAAAAGTGAACTTCAGCTGAATGACAATGAAAAACAAAATGTGGCCTAAAACTGAGCCGTGGGGGGCTCCATGTAAAATCTCCTGAAAACTGGGCGTGTGTCCCTCCACACAAACACAACATGTTGTATCTGAGAGGCAGCTGCACAATTTCCAAACAACAAAACAGATCGCAAGCAGCCAGGGATGAAACAAACAAACTAGTAACAGGAAATAATGAGGAAGGCATACCAGAGATGATCTGTTCATCATCTAGTTCCATATGCTGATGGTCGTGGCGGCTGGCGGCAGCTTCGTGGTCTCTTTCCATCCCTCTGTAGACCTGTGTGGGGTGTTTGAGGCGCAGATGTCTTAGCATCGGAGTGGTGGAGCCGTGCTCCTTTTTATGAAGGTAACGATTACACAGCACACACTGCACCGACCCTTCGTCTATATCTGTGAAAAAGCTCCACACCACGCTTCTCTTACGGTATGTGTCCAGCTTTACCTTTCGGGGTCCCATACCACACGGTACCGATGACCCAGTTTGGTCTAAAACCAATATTTCACCCTTGGCTGATCTTCGTTAGCTGTCATGCTAAGTTAGCCGAACTGACTCAGACTGCGTTCTTTTTTTCAGTTCTTCTTCTGCCACCGCTATTCAGGGCTGCGCTGGCGCCACCAGCTGGACAAAATGGTGCATTTTTGATATGCTCAACCTACAAAGTCCTGTATCATGTATTCTATGGACAAACATTTAGTATTTTGTGTACTATACTGTCAACTATTATTTCAAATAATTGAGCTGACATGTAACGGGTCGAAGTCTTGAAAATGAATATATCATCCAAGTGATTTATGAGGAAAAAGGTAAAACAAAAAAATAATGACATATGATGATTTAAGAGCAGCTTTTACGCTATGCTATAGAATCTATAGAACCTACTGAAACTGCACGTTTCCTTTTTAGGAAAACATGCAGTTTCAGTTTTTAAGTTATTTTTGATGCTTTTATGTATAAATTGTACTGGTGAATGTTTGTAATGGAAAGCTACACATGAATTTTGTATCATGTGGACTGAAGTATCTTAATATTGAAGTAGGCAACATAAACAATCATTTTAAAAAAAAAAAAGTGAAAAAAAAAAAAGTTAAAACTTGCCAGTTGTCCGTTTTGTCAAAAAAGCTTGATAATGACATAGAAATTACTATACTTTACATTTTCTTTTATGTTACATTTCAGAAAGTCTCATTAGCCATTTTTTCTTATATACAAAGACTATTATAATATTATAAGTCGACATATGTCAACTTATGAAGTCCTGATACAAAAAGGCAGAATGAGTAACATTCCTATCGAACAAAACCAAAACAGGAAAGATGCAAAGAAGAAAATTCATTAAATGGAAGATTTGTTTAACAACAGGCTAAAACTCTCAAAATACTGCAACCTGTTTTGTTTTCCTATAAACAAGAGAAATGATACACTCAGGTCAGAAAATGGCCTTTAAGTTAAAACAATTATATTTATTAAAAGAAAAATATCTGTCACACAGATTAACAGTACAGTTTATCAACTCTGAAGCAGCAAATTAGTGCCCAAAATGCCATATTAGTTAAAACAAGACTAAATAAAAAAAACAAAAAACAACAACAAAAGAAATAAAAAAATAAGATGTATAAATATTACAGCATCAAAACAGAAATTCACAGGCTGAAAGACAGTGGACAAATGTCAAACTTTCTACAGGAAATAATAAATAAATACAAAAGTTTATTATAAATGCTGAAGTCACATTTGCAGCAAGCTGGCTGGTGCAAGCACTAAATCATTTAGTAGACAGGTGGCATTTTATCAGTGTGAAGACAAAGAAAAGTTGCTGACAAGGTGATTGAAAAAATAAAACAGCTGGAATGCATTTTAGCAGTGGTGGATTCAGCAGAAACATTTTCTAAAGAAATGAATGTAAACTACAGCCCTACTGAGAAAATGAGATGTAACAAATATATTAAGATCTACACTAGCAGATCAAAAAAATTGATTCCCATTTAACTGGAGCATTGACTGTAACAAAAATGCAGCTGCTATGTGGCGGATTGGACCCACTCGCACTGGACAACGTTTTAATTTATTTATTTTGTTAAAAGTGTAAACATAAGTTTGTATCTTTAAAATAAATTGCAAAAGTTTAAATCTCCAGGTAAACCTAGCAGGTAAATGGCATGGCTTCATTCTTTCCGTCAGTTTTGATAAATAAAAAGATTGTAGGCGGATTTTTCCTGATGTTGCCAAGAGTTATTTAAGAAAATCCAAATTATTACCAAAACGCATTTCATCCGTGTTACAATAACTATAGTTTTCATCTAAATGTAGGACATTTCTTTTAAAATAATGGAAATGCGGCACGTGAAACCAAACCTCTGGCTTATTTACAGCGAGCCGCTCAAAACAAACATTCAAACTTACCTGGTCGCTTTCAGGGGGCCGTTGCTACAAACGATATTTATGTTCTCTACATAGCTTATTTTACTCAGTCCCTGGTATTTTTGCCACAGCGTGTTGTAACAGACAAAAAAAATAAAAACAAAACAATTTACTATTATTTCTTAATCTGGTTAGGCTACTTGTAGCAATCAATAATGTAAATCATTTTGACCATTTTTAATGCAAGAAAGCCTACAACAATAAACCAACAGCAATAAGTCAATAATATCCTAAAGTTTTCGCCAATAATATAATAGATTATATAGCAATATCTGCAGCTGATGTAATTGAATAACACAACTATAAATGAGATTATTAGAAACTTTGGTGTTCTGCTCATCACATATGAAGACTTATATTTAGGTATTTATTAAGGAAACACATTAGACTGCACTTTCTATGGAATGATAAATAATTTTAAAACTTGTATATAATCTCTATTTTATTTTCTAAGATATTAAAATTTTTGATTTAATGTTTGGAGGAATATTTCTTTTCACATCATTGTCTAAAGATTATCTGTTCAAATACTTCCTTATAATGTTTGTAAATTATTATGTTTATAGCTTTGTTACATTTAAAATGTTCAAAATTTTGAAGTTATTTGCCATTTTATCAGTATTTGTTGCTACATTAGTTACTTTAACCAAATTTACTAGAGCTAAAATTAAACAAAACTAAATGTAAACGTCCCACAGCAGTATTATTTCTGTTCTGATCTTATTAACTATCAGAGGTAAATTATGAAAAGCACCTTATTAGTCAAATTATCCTCCTGTTTCATATTTAAAACTCTGATGAATATAATAATGATCTACAAGTAGTGACATAACCAACGTTTGGTCAAACAATAATTTTGATTTTAAGTACAAAACGGTTCAACTTGTCTTAATTTAAATACAAAACTTGAGTGAAAATACTTCGCCACAGACTTTGCTGCACAAATTAAGCACATATATTATTCTGTAACGTGCAAAAACCAAGTATTAAATGTAGTCGTTGTGCCTTACTGGCACAAAACAATTTACAAACCAAGAAAAATACATTCCCTACTTCTCAACTTCAAAATGAGCCAAATGAAGACAGCATCTACAGGATAATTGGCACGTTTGTCACAAGGCTGTGTATTTCTACTGGTCCAAACCCAAATAACTAATGGGGTACATTTGGAGTACACTACTTCCTCCAGGCACACAATGCAGCTGTGTCTGTGTCCGCTAAATATTAATCTGCAAAACCTGAGAGGAAGTGAACACGTGGAAGAAAGTAGTCATGTGTGTATGTGTGTGTGTGTGTGCATGTGCGTGTGCGTGTCCTGTAAACGGCCAAAGCAGCTGCATCACAAAGAGACTTTCAGAGTCCCGTTCTGTCACGTATGTAGTTTTTGCACTCAGTGAATGTTTCGGTTCAGTTTTTGTTTCTCTGCAGCGCCTCGCACAGGTTGTGGTTGGGGTCCGGCTCCTGACTCATGATCTCCACGCAGACCCACTCCCCGCTGCTGCTGGACTGTTTCACCGCCTCCACCACCGTCTGCACGTACAGGCTGTCTTCGAAGGTTGGCGCCGAGGCAACCGGACCTCGTGACCATGACCGCCGCTCTTCGTGAGCCTGGAATGACTGTCTCAGCGCCTTCACCATGGAGCTCAGCCCCTGCAGGTGAGGGCGGGGCATCTCTTTCGCCTCTGGTCCGACGCCACCGCCGTCAGCCCGCAGCAGCTCTTCGCATTTGCTCCCGTTGCGTTGGCCGTACAGCTCGGTTCCCCTGGCGACCAACCTGCCAGCAGATCCAACAATCATGACCTCGTGCACAAACGACCCCGGCATGTTGAAGTTCAAGGTCACGGTGCAGCACACGCCCAAGGATCCGGTTCCACCCATCAACATTTGGAAGAAACAAAAGTCGTCACTGGTGACGCGGCGGATGCCTCGGATCAGGTTGTTCTGTTGCACAAAGGTCCGCAGTAAGCCGTGCACACGGTGAGCTCTGGTTCCCGTGAGGTAACTCAGCAGGTCGATGATGGCGGAGCCCACAATGTGCAACCCGCCGCCGCCCATCAGCTCCTCGCAGGTCCAGCCGTACGACTGGTCCAGGAGGCTTGGGCCGTACACTCGCACGTCACACACCTGGATGTCCCCGACGTAGCCCTCCACCAGCAGCTGTCGCATCGCCACAAATGCCGGCAGAAAGCGCAGGGTGTTACCCATCATGCTCAGCAGCTGGGGGTAGTATCTGGCTGCAGTCACCATCTTGAAAGAGTCAACAGCAGTTGCAGCTTTCTCACACACGACATTCTTACCAATACCTATAAGACAGCGGGAACAGATGGAAAAACTCAGCTAAAACTCAACTATTAAACTCACACAGTTTAATAGTGTGAGTTTAATAGTGAGTTTAATCATGACTTAGAGACATATCTCTAAGTCATGAGTTTTTATCTCATGACTTGGAGATAAAAACTGACTTTCACATCAGATCCGATTTTAATCTATTATTTTTCTCACTTTCTTTTCTAAAAACCAAATTACAAATGACAGAAAATATTTTCCAAAACTGATTTTTATTATCCCTTCTGTGAGTTGTTACAACACAATAATAGGGCATGGCTGCAAAAAGGTTTTGTTTAATTTTTCTTTTTTTTTTGTTGTTTAATTTTACGTATTTTTGAATACATTTTCTATTCAAAACCAGCTCAATCTGTGTGGTTCTTTCCTCAAAATAGACTTCGTTGTTTCCACAATCATTTCAAAGTCCTGCAAAGATGCTCAACATTTCTCATTAAATTTTTTATTTACTTAGTCAGAATTCTCATAAAATTACTACTTCATTCTCCTAGTATTACTACCTTTCTCTGGTAATATGGGTATATTTCCCTATTATTTCCACTCTATTGTCATACGACTGTATTCTTGTATTTTTAAAAAACAAATCTGGCCCATGTATTGAGTTGGCCTGAATTCAAAGTCCAAATAAATAGAAGCTCTAAAGCATGTTTGTCAAACAAAATGGTGGCTTTGGTTGTGCAATAATAAAAAAAATTCCAAAAATTAAATCTTCAATAAACAAAAATTCAATTAAACAATAAAATCAATTTATCACCCAGCCCAAAAATGCAAAATATATCTAACACTTGTAGGTTTTGCAAACACCTTCAACCCACTGTGACCACTGCTGGGAGTAGCAAAGTCTACAGTAACTGTAAATTGAACAAGGTACAGGTATTTTAACAGACTGAAGGACTGACTGCTTCAGCTGGTCCAGCCTGTCCTTTCACATGTCACACACAGAGTGTGTTCTGCAGAAATGTTCGATAAGCAGCGTGTTAGACCTCCTCTTGAAGGATTCCCTGCTGTAGACAAGTCCATCAGCAGGGAAACATTCAGGAAGTTGCAACCAAAACAGGAAACTGAGCTCAACCCTGAAGAATTCCAACAGATGCTTTACACCGACGCCCCTCCGGTACAGTAATGTTAGGATTACTCCTAAGACCTACAAAAAAATATCAGATCAGTTCCTCCAATAACCCTCAGGGGAATGTTACAGTTATTCCAAATATTTCTGAGGGAAGTCTCCTCTGCTACACCCAGTGATGGAATGGAAACACCTTGACATTATGCTTTCAGAAGAGAAAGCTGATTTATCATAACTAAAATCTAAATAGCAGTGGAAGTATTTTAAAAAGCTTACCCAGTGCTTTGACTGCAATTTGTCTTGTCATTGAGGGGGGAATATAGATGCACACCAGATCGACGTCTTGGTGCAGGAGGACGTCGTCGGATCGGCTGGTGTGAAACGGGATGCCGAGTTCCTTTGCCAAGCAGCAAGCTTCCTCTTCGCTTCGTCCCCAAAGCGCATGGACTTCAAAGCCCTCAGCTTGCAGCAGCGGGACCAGCACTCGGGCTGTGCTCCCGGTGCCAAAAACACCAACTCCTGGCAACATGGCCCTGCCGCTTGCCGTTACTCTACATGTGGACCACAGCCATCCATTCCACTTTCTCACCAGTAGACCTACTTTTTTTTGGTAAAGTTAGAGGAAGTTACCTGTGAAATTGAATAAATAGCTCTTTTAGGATCAACGATAAACATTCTGTAACTGAACAGCAGCCTTGCTTAGCGTCTCTTATCAGAAAGCCCTTAAAATATCTTGACACATTCTTCGCAATGTTCTACACCCATCAGGTATATATAGTATCACAAGGTGGCCTGTCACGATAACAACTTTTGCTGGACAATAAATTGTCCCAAAAGTTACTGTTGGTTTGAGACCATTTTCAAGTAATATAACGGTAATAGCAAAATAATGCAAGAACATATTCTCAAATATCAAACTTTTAATTTTAATGAACATTTAACACTGGAACTGGAAGACATTTTAAATATCTAAAATAAATAAAATACCAAATGAAATTAATTAGGAAGTATGTGTAAACAAAATGTCCTTCAAAAATTGGAGATTAGTTGAGAATAAAGTACCAGACTGAAGACTTTTGTCATCCAGTTTTTGGTGGAAAGATAGAAAAGAGAAAAACAATAAATCATACAAATAGAAATTAAGCTCGTTTAAATTTATTACGCAACTAGCTGATTTATTACTTTTTGGACAAGTCTGATCATAAGTAAAAAACACAGACAATTGGGATAATTTAAAAGTTACTTTAATGTTCCTTCAGTTGAGAAAGGAGCCTTTACTCATGCAGTGTGCTGCAGGTTTATGCTAGTAGAACATGAGTGGCTATTTACTGCATGTGTGCAAACAGATGAGATCACACCATGATCCCAGGCGAAGAACAAAGGGTGTGTGGGTGAGCACCTGTGCACCTGCATTACCAGTGTAACCAGAAGTAAACTCTCCCCACTCAAGAACCAGGAACAAGGGAAACCGTCACTTATCGCACTGCTTATCAGCAGGTCAAGGCTTTTTCAGTTACTGTCACTATGAGAATCTACTGAAGCTGGAGTCCACAGTCAGGTGGACTGATGATAAATCAGGTCAGGGGAAAGTTTATTAATCAGAATTAGACATTACTGGCGCGTATGCACGACATTAAAACAGATGCGGCATACAGGTATCACCATTATAAGGAGTATTTCATAAAGGCGAAGACCTAACCACACAGAGAGACAATTGATAACCATGTCAGCTAGCGCATCCAGCTAGCCGCACAAACAGATGCAGAGAGAACTCCCAAAACTCGCGATACCCTGCTACTCTACAAACCGAACAGCATAATTTAGATCTATCACTGGTTCTTCTTCTAAGTTACACACGTAATATGGCCCAAGAACGCGAACAGATGTCACAGAGTACCTACCGGTGGGTCATCGTCCTCAGCAGCGATAGGTTGAGCCCGGGCGCTGCCCATTTGCTAATGACTGTAACTTCAGTAGCAACGGTTGGGCGGAACCGGAAATACTGTCAACGGAAATTTTATTGTGGAAAAACACCGAATGCGGATTTAAATACGAGGTTCACGCCAGATGAAAACGTTTTCAAATCATATTTTGTGTGATTTAACGAACACAGCTCTTTGTCTAGCGAAATTTGGCAGATGTCGTTTTGTAAAAAGTTACAAAGAGTCCCATTGAACTAAATGCCGTTTGCGACCGACCCTGCTCAATCGACCAGTTCTTTTTTGTGGAACGTTCATATGTGCTTGTCGTTTATCACTCCTTACGTCAAATAGAAACCAAGATCCTACTTGAATTAAATAGTCGAATTAAAAAGACATTAAACATTTTAATAATACAAAAATCATTTGGGAAGTGTTAATTAAGAGAACTTGTGAAAGATATCAACGAAAATGTAACAGATCACACGATTAAGAAGAAGAAGAAGAAGAAGAAAGCAACGTTTAATACAAATACAACTTGGAGCTTTATGGTATGTATAGGCACCAGTATTTGATCAGGACTTCTTCTCATTTTTGAGTTATTGCCTCGATGCAGTTTGGAGGCCTCCAGGATGTGGAACTGCAGCGGTGTGAAAAACGTTATTCCTAATTTTTTTTGAAGGGCGAGTCTTTGAAATTATTAACAGCCCTTACCTATGGTGAAAATATGTCATGTCATATGTCAAAAGTTTGTTGGAGCACTTTCTGCTAGAAAATAAAATCAGCGCTCTAAAATGTACTGATGGCTGTACTGATCAAGTAAATTGATTTAGAATGGTTTTCTGGTTCAGGAGTGCCTAAAACACAAACCCTCAAAGCTGAGGTTGTCTGCAGCTTACTTTTTTCTTCTATTATATGTTCTGCTCATATAAAGCTCACAATGAATAGCCAGCTCTTTTGTTATTATTGAGTGTTATTTTGTTGATAAATAGCTTACAGATTAATAAAGAATATTCAGATGCCAGCATTTTAATGTTTCCTATTTCTATTAAAAGTAAAATGTTCATTTTCGGCATATTCTTGAGAAAATATTTCTTCTCTAAAATAATAAGTTTTCTATAAGTTCTGAAACAAAATTTATCCAAGGAAAAAACATTACAGAAAAGTTTTGACATAGATTGCAACTTCTTCCCCTGTGGAGGCTTTGATATTGAAATAGGTAACTTTTTCTTTTCTTTTTTTTTTTTTTACATTTATCCAGTTAAAACAATATTTTGACAGGTTTTTCCGTATTGTATTTTATTAATAACACTAATTTCACCATTGACATAAACAGTAATACAACTATTACTTACAATAATAATAGTAGTAACAAAAAGATCTGAGGTGGAAGCTGCTGAATTTATTTTTGACCACAAGGGGCGCTGCATAAGTGGGACTGTCAAAAAGTACGGGCAAGGGATTATGGGACTTCTAGTTCTCAGTGAGCAACGGCTGGCTAGATAACACTCCGAAGAGCTAAAAAAGACCTATGAATAGTTCGTCTGCGTTAAATTTAGCGTGAGTACGAGATGCACAAGCTTTGAATTTGAACAGCTTTTGGTGGATTCGTACCGAAGAGCAGCTTACTTTGGGTCAAAAATAAACAGGAAGTTGTTAGCTTTGTGGGACGTGTAGTTCCGTTTGTAGGCCGCCAAGCTTAATAACAAGGCATACAAAAAAGAAATAACTACAAAATAGCCAAAAACAAAGGCTGTGCTTCTTAACCTTTTGAGAGAACATGCCCGGGTTCACCTGCTGTGTCCCCGGCTGCTACAACAACTCGCACCGGGACAAGGACCTGCGCTTTTATACGTTCCCCAAGGACCCCGCTCTGAGGGAGCAGTGGCTGCGGAACATCTCCCGGGCCGGGGTCAGCGGCTGCTTCAGCACCTTCCAGCCCACCACCGGCCACCGCGTCTGCAGCGTGCACTTCGCCGGCGGAAGGAAGACGTACATCGTCCGGGTGCCGTCTCTCTTCCCCCTGCGGGGCGTCAATGAGCGCAGGAGTCGGCGGGGCAGAGGGAGGAGGTTGACCAACTCGGCCCCTGCCCCGGGGATCGTCGCCACCAGCGTGCTGGGAAACACGGGCGTCGTCGAGGGCAACATCGGAGGAGAGGTGGGCGACGACAGCATCACCGTGGTTCAGATAGGCAACAACGGGGAGTACTTGGGCACGGCGCGGCTTCCCGCCCAGGCAGAGGGACCCTGTAACTGCACCCCGCAGGGTCTGGTGGAGCTTAAAGTCGAAGACGTAACCGTGGACGCCAGGGGCAACCAGCAGCTGTCCGTCCAGTACCTGAGCGTGACCAGCAGCCCGCTGGACCACTCATACTCCCTGACCACCGGCACCACGTCCGCGGAGCTGCTGCGGAAGCTGAACGAGCAGCGGGACATCATCGCGCTGATGGAGATGAAGATGAAGGAGATGAAGGCGACCATCCGCCAGCTGCGAGTGGCTGAGGCCAAGCTGCAGGAGGAGGTGCGGGAGCGGGACCGGCTGCTGAACAGCAGCCCCATGCCTGGGAAGAAGAAAAACTGATGACTGAAGTTACCCGAACTGACCCTTTACATGGACCCCAGATTCATCAGGAGGGGTGTGAGGAATAATCCTGCCCAGTTTTGTATTAGATTAAAACAGACTGCCTGGTTTAGGTAGCAGATTTATTCATCTTACTGCTAATTACATAGGAACTGGACACATTTCACACGCCCAAGATTCCCAGGTCAAGCATATTTCTAAGCAAAAGGAGCAGAAGTTGAACTCTGAACTTTCTGGTCGCACAGGGGTATTTCTACTGACTGTTTTGACTTTGTGTCCATGCCTTTCAGCTTAAAGTAGGAGGCTGACCTAAGCAGCAGCTTGTGCTTTAACATGAGGGGCAGCAAGATGAAGAAAACACTACTGACAAGCATTTTCATCATTTAAATGAACTCAGCCCTCATCACAGTTGCCTTTCAATGTACTTTAAATTAATTTACCTTTGTTGCTTTTGAAAATATTTGTGCAAGGGAAGACTAGGTTTAGGAAACTCCTACGAATAGCAAGCATCCCACAACATCGGAAATGTTAATAAAGGAAGTTTCAGCATGTTTAAATGTGCTTTTTTTTGTTTTTGTTGTTGTTGCCTTTTTCGAGAAGAAAACATTAGCTGAAGATATGGTGTGCAGCTTCTACATGTAATCTGTCTCAAGCTTGTTTTGTTTTTATTTTTGCTACGCCAGTCCATTGTAACATGTTGGACTGAGCGCTTTTTTTTATTGTGTTGCCTTTAGGGCTTTATGCACAATACATTTTAGACATTTCTTAGTTTTGAACTCAGTCTGACCAATGTGCTCCTATCTCAGTTTGAAGTCAATGTCATTGTGAAAGTTTTATGCTGACTCACATAAAAGACTTCTCAATGTCAATGTCAAATTTATTCATATAGCACTTTAAAACAGGTTTCAAAAATAATAATAATAGAATAAGTTGATGAAAAGAAAAACATGTAGTGGAAAAAAAAAAGATATATTGATATTTTGTCGCATTGTTGTCTCTACTTGAGGATGTTACAAGTTTCTGCAGTGCTTCAGATTCAGACAATGACAGCTGACTGCAGAGTGATGTTTGCTTTAGGAAAATTAAAATAAATATTTTCAGTGGTTCTTGTAAACTATTTTGAACCAGAATCTTTTGGGGGGGTTGAATTGTGAAATAGCTGAACAATATACATTTATATATTATAAAGGATCAGTCACAAAGATTTGTGTTAGAGATTGAACATAGCCCTGAAATGATGGAAGAAAATGGGTCTTTCACCCATTTGTACCAAATCTCTAACTTCTGTTTGTTGCTTCAAATTTTCCACACTTTGTTCTTTTCTCATGATTGCAGTTATTTTGGAAAGTTCACCAGTTTCTCGTGCTGCCACCACCACTCCCTCATCTCCTTTCCAACGGCTGGGTATTCCCATGGTGTTTAAACATTTATTTCAGGTGTAAATAGAAAAATGTTGAAATGATCCTGTACCTGAGGGCCTGAATAATTTAAATCAAATCTCTTCGTTTGTAAACAGCTTTGGGGTGCAAATCTCATGGTTTTCTAAAGAAATTAATCATTTTGGAATAAAGACAAACAAAATCTTGCCCAGAGGCAAAGGCAGCATTTCAGTTTGTAATGTCACTTGTTGATTAAAAATGTGCAAAAAGCAGCTGTTAAATATAAAAAACAGGAATTTCTATGAATTGTGGGTTTTGTTGGTTATACTGACAAGAGTTAACCTTTTTTACTCTTTAATTGATATAATTTATTGAACACAAACCTTGATTATCAACATTTAAGCAATCATTAAGAATGACATTTTATGGCTTTAAAAAGAAATATTTTTCTCAAATAAAAATCATATCAAGTAAGAAGAATCAGATTAAAATGTTAGCTGTTGATTCCGGAAGACAACGTTCTGCTACCTGAAAGGACAATATAAAGATTGGATGATCCTGGATTTAAAACATCCAGGACCACATACATTTACCAACCCATATATGTAATAAATATCAATCATTATTACTGTAGGTGAAAACTTTAAAAACATAAAGTCTATGGATAGAAATGGGTGGGATGTGTGAAAGAAAACCAAAGAATCTTACACCTCTGGGAATGTTTTGCTTTAGGTTTAGTTTTACTAAACTAAAGCAAACTTAGAGGGTTTTATCTCTAAGTTGGGAAACAGCAAAGTATTAACCCAAAATGCTGCCTGCGAGTGAAACAATTCAGAGGTAAAAAAGAGAATTTAATGGCTCCCAAACACAAATTATATGAAAACCTAATGTTTCAGCACTAAAAAATCATTTTAACCCACAATTGATTTGGTATTTATGGCTTATCACTCAATAAAGTACTAAAATATATAATTTACTGGACTTTTGCCTTCAAGAGTAGTCCCAATTTTGTAAAAGTGATAAGTAAAGATCAGAAATCACTGGCAAACAGCTAATTGTTGTAGCATGATTTTTTACCTCTAGATGGCGATGAGATGAATAAATGCTTAGTCTCCCTTCAGCTCCTGTCAATTTGGCTTAATTCAATTCATGACCGTATCTGATGGCGGGTTTAATTGTATCTCTCTAATTATTTTTGTGCGGGCTGGAGTACTTAGTGCAGCTCCTCCACGCAAACAAACGCATGAAACCTGTTGTGCCAGTGTGCATGAAACAGCGAAAGCAGCAGAGATGATGAATGGATAGACGGAGCGAGGATCCAGATCCCTAATCTCATCTGGATTTATTTTTTACCCCCAACAGTGTTGCATAACTCCTTAATCCAGCGCTGTCCATCAACTTTACACAACTCTATATTTATTTTCTGTCGTTTACAACTGATGTCTTCCTGTTTGGACCGACAGCAGCTTTTTCTGTCCGGTTCATCCAGCCATTCAGGGAGGTGATGTGGTGAGAGTGAAGGCAAATGTGACAATAAATAGGATTTGATGCATGAGGAGAGTATAAAACAGCAAATATTAGAAATAATCACAACATTTACTCAGAATTTGTTGTAATTAAAAGGTGTCAAAATTTGAAAAACAGTTTCGTCTCCCAACATTTTGGACCGATTATGAACTGAGATCAGGATCAGTAATCCATGTGGCATAGTGAAATGAGTTTGAAGGCTTTGTTCATGAAGACTCTAACAGGTGATGATTGTGTGTCCTGGTTTCTGGTGAAACTTTGTGGTGCTTTTTGATCCCATTATGTGTGTTTTTATTTTACAAAGATATTTCTTGTTACATATAACTTTAATTAATTTATTCAGTTATTAATGTAACTTCCCGAACAGGTTTACCCCACAGCCATTAGACTGATAATGACTCAGACAACTTATCCACCCGCTACTTTTCAATCAATCGATCACCAATCATTAGAAGCAAAATGCCTTTATGTATAAGCATTTTTCATCAAAATGATAACTGCAATTGCAACATTTACAAATACCTTAGCTCGGTTTTGTTAAATGATAGATGATTTTAAGCTTTCGGGGGACTCATGGCCTTTATTTTCAATAATCAGACAAGAAATGTGGAGAGAGCAAAGGAGAAAGGAGCTCAAAGAATATTTATTTGTGTACCACATTTCAGCAACAATTCAAAGTACTTTCTACAATGAAAAAAGTAAAACAAGGAGCAAATAAGAAACGTCACATTGCAGTGGCAAAATAAAGGAAAGTGACAAAAAACCTAAAAATAGATTACAGAATGAATCAACCTTCCAGTTATTATTAATTAACCTAAACTCTAAACAAATGTGGTTTTAGCTTTTATTTAAAGGAATTCAGCTCTTCATAATTCTTAACATCCAGATTAGAGGAGGATAAAAACTGACGGAAACTATATTGCATCTATTAAAAGGCCATGTAAACACATTGCAATTATTTTAATCTTGTGGTCCCACGTCGCTGCAGTGTGCCGCCTCTTGGGTCCAGAGATAAACAGGGATTTGGTGTTCACTGGAGTCATAAAGCAGCTGTTTTCTCTCCGATGGTAAATCATCTCACAGCTGTTGTTACCGACCGCTGAGGTCCAGCTGACGGAGGCGACATCTGAGCTCATCCCAGTGGCTCTCCCGGGAAAGATTTTGGAGAAACCCAGACCAACATGTATGGAGGGATACTGTGTTACAGAATCAGCTACTGAGATGTATTGATTTAATTTCCTTCTGGGATCAATAAAGTATTTTTGAATATGAATTGAATTAGAACTAGGAGTTCATTAAAGGCATAGTATGTAACTTTTACATAAAATATGTTCTTATATTTATTAAAACTGCCACAATGTCGTGGCAGTATGATAAGAGACATATAATCAGTGAAAAGATCATTCTCCTCCACTTCATCCCTGAGCTACTAATGCCTCAGAGCTCCCGATCATAAACAACCAATCAGAGCCAGGAGGAGGTTCTTAGCGCTATCAATCAACTCATGTACTCCCTGTTAAATATGCCAAATGTGCTGATGGCGGAGAAAAAACTGAGCATTCATGACAGTGACAGTCTCTGGTAGCTGAGAGACCAAAGGAGAGAGCAGCAACAGAAGGGTGATTGACAGCGCTAAGACCCGCCTTCTGGCTCTGATTAGTGGTTTTGAGTTAAAGATGGGAGTACTGAGAGAACACAGAATTTTTCAGAGATTATCTGTCTTATATCATCCTGTCACAATATAGTGACAGTTTCAACAAATATTTAAAAAATATGTTTTATAGATGTTAAGTGGTGCAGCTTTAAGAGGTTAAATGAAAAATCTTGTAGAATGTGATATTTTTTTATCCGATTAATCGTCAGAATAATTGATAAAATAGTCATTTACTACAATAGTTGTTAGTTGCAGCTGTAGCTTCTAGTTATAAAAGCATCTCTTCTGTCTCAACTTGGCGATGAGCTTCTAATGCATCGTATTCTGAATTGGTCGATAGAAATCTGAAATTTAAACTTATGTTTAGTACAATAAATTATCTGGAGGGCATAGAGAGAAGGAGATTTACAAAAAACATCTCAAAGCAGTTTCAATTAGTTTTGAAACAGTTTAGTCTCTAGTTAGGGCTGTTTACCACTTGGTGACCCATATAGGTGTAAGAGGGACTGTCCCATGAGCGGATGCTATTCTCCAAGGCCAGTCTGCATCTGCGTCAGGTTCCCAGGTGAGCTGTATGAACTTATCCTCGCTGGGACGTCATCCATCTGCTCAAATAAAGTCTCTAAACACCACAAATCCGTTTCACACTTTTGTGTGTAATGTCTCAGTCCAGCACTGTCATAAATAGCTCCTTGTTTCAGAATAAAAGCAGCGTGCAGGGATGTCAGCAGCCATGTGTGGCTGAGAACACAATCACCATTAAACCCCACATAATTCATTTGTGTTTCAAATAAATGCTCCAGATACTGAAATACCGGAAATGAGAATGCTTTAATCCACTGAGCCGTGTTGGGATGCAGTCATTGGTCCCGCCGTACACACACACGCACACGCATGCACGCGCCCACACACACTGACTGACTGCCACAACATCCTCTTTGCGTTGCATGATGCATTGGTCTCTGTCACTGTTAATCCAGCTCGGTTGTGCCTCTGAGCATTGTCGTTCTTTCTGCAATCTGCCAATTTCCCAACGGATGGACCACGACAGAACATTTTAAAGCACCAACGTTTTTGTGTGTTTTTGGACCTCCAGCTAGTGGGGGCTTCACTCCGGGTCAGAGGTGGTCCTCAGCTCCTGAACCCAGCCATGAAGTCCCGTCCAGGAGCTGCAGCCGTGCTGCTGCCCATCGCTCTCTGCCTCAGTAAGGATATTACTCTGCTTTAAGCTGGTTTCGTTTACCTTTCTTATTGCTTGAAAAGTTTTATGTTTTTCTAATTTATGCTTTTATCTTACTGAGATGTTCATGTTAAAGTACTTTTGATAGCTTGAGATAATGTAAAGAGAAAGGTTACACAGTAAGTTACATTTGAATAAGAATTTTAGAAATGTTTTGCTGACCAGTTTAATGGTATGGAGAAAGATTATACATGGGAAAATAAAAGGAAGAGCTAAAACTAACTGTAAATCTAGTTGAACATCAGTTCATGTTTGCCAAATTTACAGCCAAGAAGCAGAAAAATAAAGGTAAACTTACAACTAAAGAACGTTATTTACGTGTGGATTGATATTAGTTTGGATCGATCCAAAATAATATCGATAACATATGGGTACCAGAATAGGATCGATACTTCGGTATTAGATTCCATCTTGAAATTTTAGTTTTGTATTGTAGTTTTTCAAATCTACCTCCAAACAGACTTTGTTTAAATTTTTTTTTTTTTTTGCACTTTATTTATTTATTTAGAAATAAATATACACAAGACATCTTAATACGGTTTTAAAGTATTTTGCAGATACCTATAACTTTGTCCAAATTCTGTGCCAAATTTTAAAAAAATAAAATAAATAAAAATAATAATAATAATAAAAAAACACCTGAGAGATTACACATCAAACTCAAATAAAAAGTATTGATATCAGTATTGATATTGGTGATACTGGCTCTGTATTTATTTGGTTTCTGATCGATATCAAAACATGCGGTACTGCACACCTCAAATTTACTAGCTGACTGAAACCAAAATATTTTGATTTATTTTATCACATAATTACAACTACAGCTGTAGGCTATTTTTCTATTTTTGTTACAGGTGATTTGAGAGAAATTTGTAATTGTGAAGCCAATCTGGGTTCTTATTAAAGTTTTGGGCCCAAATGTAGGCAACAGATTAAATCCCCAGGTAAAATTTTGCACTTTAATAATTAGAGGAGTCTTTGGAAATAAAGTATGTTGTTACCTATACTGCTGAAAGTTTAAGAAGAGTGAATAAAAAGCAGAGTGAGCAGATTTTGTGGTTTTATGGTTAAGCTGTTTTAAGCATTTTGTTGCCAATGTTTTGTTTGAATCTAAATAGCTGGGAGGATCGCTGCAGAAAAGAAAAGGTATTTTTCTGGCATAATGCTGAAATACTTACATTTTATTGTAATGAAATTCCAAAGAAAGAAATCTGTAGTTTTCTATGAAGTAGTCATGCAGTTCTGCCCCTCACCCACCTGCTGCTGCACACTGCTTTAGAGCTACCTGTTATTTATTAAGGCAATGGTTCCCAAAGATTTTCTCGGCCCCTCTATGGATTACAATAAAATCCTCCCCAAAAAAGAAAAAAAAAATCAACTGGGCACACACATCATTCAACCAGACCTAAACCTATTCACATATTTTGTTTTCAAACTCCATTGAAGTTTATTTCACACTTCAGGCTGCAACATAACACACTACAAACCACTAGCGCAGGGGTCGGCAACCCGCGGCATGCAGCTCTTTAGCGCCGCCCTAGCGGCTCTCTGGAGCTTTCTCAAAAATGTTTGAAAATGGAAAAAGTTGAGGGTGGGAAATATATTTTTTGTTTTAATATGGTTTCTGTAGGACAAACATGACACACTCATTCTTAACGTTTTCCAATGCTATAAAAATATGTTTCAACATTTTTGTCAACGAAGATTTGCGTCACAGCCTGTGACGTTTCTTACAGCTGGGCTGGCGTGAGGCAGAGGGCTGCAGTAAATACTCCGAGGGGTGTGTGTTGGAGGGGTGTTTGGTGGAGGGGTGTGTGTTGGAGGGGTGTGTGGTGGAGGGGTGTGTGTTGGAGGGGTGTGTGTTGGAGGGGTGTGTGGTGGAGGGTCGTGGAGAGCAAAGGGGAAAGAGGAAAATGACCGAGGAGAGATTCTACAATTCTTGGATGGAATCATTTACATTCACTGCCAACGCAGAAGGATTCCCTGAAGGTTTGCTTTGTAGCGAGAAGTTGTCAAATAACAAAAAGAGGACCGGACATTAAACACGTAAGAACACAATCCTGACAGAGGCACATATCGGAAGTGGTTGTTTTATAAACTGATTAGAGAGTTTTGTCAGTATATATTTAGAAAGACATTTAGTGATAGATTATTATTGTTTTGTTGCTCAGGTCCGATGATGGCTGCGTGTCAAATGAGAAGGAAGCTGCTGTTTTATGACTTGCTTGGCGTTTGCACAGTAATCAAACTAATTTAATTTAATTTTATATAGGCTACTTTACCTTTTCAAAAGGCTGCTGTTTTATTTTATACCTGCACGTTTTGTTTTTTTGGTCCAAAATGGCTCTTTCAACATTTTGGGTTGCCGACCCCTGCACTAGCGGAACAAGGGCGGGGGCTAATGACGGGCCTTTTACACTAGGGCTGTATAATTACATCGACTCTACGATATTTATCGATTTTTTTTCCGCCCTAGGAAGGTATTGATTTTTCATCCGCGAGTATCATACGTTAAACCATAGGGGTCCATAGGCTTATACGGTCTTTTTAATATGTCTGGTTTGTGACACCTAACAGCAAGACTCCGCCTCCCCCAGTCTCACTTTCAATTTGTGCTTAAAGTGCACATTATAAACTACACACCAGTTTTTAAATTGTGTTAATAGGCAAACTAAAACCGGAGTTATGCTAAAATAAGTAAAATAAGTAAAGTTAACTCACACTTTGTGAATAATTTATGGTCAGTCTACAGTTAACTCACACTTTGTGAATAATTTATAGTCAGTTTACAGTTAACTCACACTTTGTGAATAATTTATAGTCAGTCTACAGTTAACTCACACTTTGTGAATAATTTA
>CAEGAD010040736.1:0-81415 GCA_903067055.1 Poeciliopsis paucimaculata | reverse complement strand
ATATATATATATATATGAATATTTCCTCGGCACAAAGATAGATTTCTAGTATTTTTTGTTTACTTTGAACTCTTTCACTGATTCCCACTAACACTTTTGTACACGGAAACCAATTTGCGCATGCGCAAAAAGCTGAACGTCAACAGTGATGGCGCTGCGAGAAGGAGCTCTGCGCGTAAAGACGCTGTTCTGCAGCCGCACTTTGTACAAATTCGCCTCTTTTTCAGGCGCTCGCTTGCTTTCCACGCGTGGGTCCTCTCAATCTGTGTCGCCCAAGCCCCCAGAGGTCGCGGACGACCATTTAATCTACACACAAGAGCACTTTGCGTTGAAGGAGGCCCTCAGGAAGGTACGCAGGTTAGCTAACATCCCAATTTTATCCCAGTTAACCTGAAGGGCAGGGAGCAAGTCAACGCTGACATAATAGTGTGACTACTTTGAATGTGACCGTCAAGTATTTTATCAACTTGTTCAACTCATAAAGTGTTAAAAGCAGAGAAAAGCAAAGCTAAAAACTAGGTGAGAGGTCAACCTTAGCTTGTTTTGATTCCTCCATTGCTTGATTGTGTTCACATTTGCAGCCTCGCTGTCCTTCACTGCAGAGATACAAGCTGAATATTTTTTCTCATTGCTGTCTGAAGGTAGTTTAACAAGTATGTGTGTATGTTTTTGAGTTGAGGAAGGAGCAACACGGAGGCTGCACAGTTCAACAAACACAGTCACAGTCTGACAGCCGCTTCTCATGACCCTCGTCTTTGTTTCAGCTGCTGCTGCTGACTTATACCATATCTGTGCATGATTAATCCTATATCTTTCTATTTCCAGAACATGACCTGAAACATGCAGGCAATCATGAGAATGGCTCAGGTCTGAATGCGTTTAGGGCGTCAAATATGATACAATATTTATTTATATTTAGCACATCTGTGTGGTTATTCTTACACTTGGCTATGTATGCTAACTTGAATTGACATTTTAATTGCAATGCAAAAGGCAAGCAAAGTAGTTTGGATGCAAAAAGACTTTTTTCTTTATATAAAGTAAAGGTTTGAGGTTTGGGTGTTTTTCGTATCCAACTTTTTCAGGTAAGGATGGGATGTCTTTGGTAGAAGGTTTCATGTCTAGAATGGATGTCATAAAATAAAGTGAATTTCTATAATCTGCTCATATCATCTGCAAATTAGGCTTTCCGACTATACATTTTATCCACTAATAGGATAAAATGTATCCTATTAGTTCAACTGTTAGATAAACAGTTTAACAAGTTTATTTTAGTTCAATAGTTAGTCATATTTTTTTTATATTTATTAGGAATCAACTGACCCAAACAAGAATAGAGCCACACATAGTTCAGTGTAATTTAATTATGCATATTAAATCAGCTTTTTGTGACTTTTATAGTTGTTCAAGATGCGCCTATACTTTCTGACACATTATTATTGCTAATTATTTTTCTAAAGAAGTAAGTTGACAACTCATAATCAATGTGAGTCTTTTTAGATTTATTTTACCAGACAAAAAATGGAAATGGACTTCAATAATAGCAACAGGAGACCCAGGGGGAAGGAAGCAGAAATGTGGCATAAAGTAAAGGGAAGTTTTTTTTTGTCTGACTAGAGCTTTATTAGTCAGACAATAAAGGTTCATTCTTCCTTTTTTTTTTTAAATTAAAGAATGCCGGACGCTGAAAATAATCTGGCACTGGGAATACTGGGAAGAATGTAAATGTGAAAAAGGAAATTCAGAACAATAAGATGGCAATGCAGGAAGGGGACTTTGAGTAAGAATGCTTTATTTAAAAAAAAAACTACTATAGAGTAATGTGTTTATAAATTACTTATGATTATTTTGTAGGAAATCCCCAGTCAATGCTGAAGGTTACAGTGACAGAATGCCAGTAAGTCTGACATAAACATAAAACCATGAGCTTTCATAGCCCTGAACATGTCCAGGAACTGGGCAGAGTCGGGATTCTTAACAAAGCAGCTGCTGTGATGAAAGATGAATAACAGATTCCCCTGACATTATTAGGAAGCACTTAGTCATGTGTTGCTTTGCTTGGATACAGCGAAAGATTTCCTGCAGCTTATCAAAAAGTTTACCATGCATCACTCTAATTAGGGCAGCAGAGTTTTAAAACTAACCTACACTGTAAAACAGCCGGCGTTAGGCTAAGTACACAAAGCAAAGAATACATATCCTGCTCACTTGAACACTGCTCTGTTTTCAAGGGTTTGGAACCAAAATGATAATAAATGGCACATTTTTTAACAGAAGAAAGTATATTTGTTGGCTTTGTTTTAAATTAAAGCATTTAGGTCTCATTGTAGAATTTTGTGACAGTCATCACTGCATACCAATCCATTCTTAGTAATTAATAATAACATAATGATTGATAAAAACATATTCGACAATATTACTATATGTGGTATATAAATACATTTCAGATAAAAATAAATGCATTTAAAAAAACATAAAATAAGTTTTTCAGATTACTTCTAAATTATTTTATCATAAATATATTCTTGCCATGCAAATTAGGATATTTTATACATATCCTCCAAAACCCCTTAATGTCCAGCCGTACTGTAAAAATATTTTTTAATGGGAAAATCCTGCCTAATTTTGTCATATCCAGAATATTTTGTCCAGTGAAAAGCATCGACTTTCCAAACAGCGTGCTGAAATTCTTCGCAATGCTACGTTTCTGACCACATATTACTAAAAGACAGCTCACTCATGTGAAATCTCCCAGCTGTGTTGCACGAAATAAGAAAAAAGACTTTTTTGAGGACATTAGGACATCTAGGGTTACTCCCTGATGACCCTTCTGCTTGGATTTCCAGCTGCTAACTGCCCCTCCCTTTTCCTCCTCAGGATCTGACGTTTTAACATGGAGTGTAAGTCAAATGAAAGGGTTACCTGTGTTTGTTATTTTTGTATATATTCCCTCACAATTTGTTCTTTTCTTTTGGCCTAACTGTGACTAGTTGGCTTGGAATCTGTATGTTTTGGCAGTAATAAATGACTGTAGGCACATTTTGCAGTTTTGACAAAAATGTTGACTGCTGTCTGGAGGTATTGATAAGGATTTATGAAAACATGGAAATAAAGTTATTTGGTTTATTTTTTACAATTTCGGATTCTAGTGGGTTAGCCAGCTTAAAGGGTAAAGAATTAATTTGATTTGTATAAGTTCTTTTCTTTAACATAAAGAAAGTTTTATGTTTTCTTTTTTGTAAATTTTTTTTTTTTGTCATCTGCTCAAGTACCAAGCCTACAGCCCCCTGCTTTGCAAGTATGCTTGCCAGAAACAGTGCTGCCTTTATAATTGTGATGGTTGTTCCTCCTTTGGTTTCCATACTGTAACTATCTGCATGTTTTGCAGCGGTAAATATTTCCAAACAGCCTAATTTATATTTCTTTTTAGCTAGAGAAAGTATAGGAACCTTCTTTCAGCTAGTTGACCCACAATGTGCGGCGTAAGGCAAATGTTTTTCATATTTTTCCTTATGAAATACTCTTGTTATTCTTACACATCTGTAGCATTTAATTATGGTACAAACAAATATTTTTCCTGTTTCGAAGCCATAATTTTGGAGAATAATAATATAACATAATACTGGCATTCAGGCCAGTATCTACTAAGTTATTACCAATAGTGTTCTTTATTTTCAAATAATTATTTATTACCCATCCAGATTAGCTCGAACCTTTATTTTTGCTAAAATAAACTGTTAAAACAAATATGTGCGTTCACATCAAATGTTTTTTTTTTTTTTTTTTAACATTTTATTTTAGCATTTTATTTGTTAAAATAAAATACTCTTCAGCTTGTAATGCTAAAGGGATAAGTTGCTCCTTGATGCTTTTAGTTGCTTCTTTATTTTTCTAGAAGCTGCAACCTGTGCTTTGTGGTTTCAGCAGATTCACTGTTCATACAGATGGAATTTGACAAATATAATTTTCAATATAAATTCCTAACTGTGCGAACTGAGCTGAATTAAGATTACAGTTGCCCCTTCTACATTTAACAGTCTGTGAAAAAAGACATTGAAATGTTTTTTACTGTAACCGGGTGAATTCAGATCTGCTGAACGTCAAGAAAATTATTGGCCTCAGACACAATCAGCACTAAAGTACAGATATTAGCCGTCAACGTCGCCATTTTTCAAATGCGATGGCATCCCCTCTTTCCCAGTACTTATTTATGGTTGAAGACTCCCACAGAACCATTTCTGCAGGTAGCTTTTGCTGATATGCTGCACCTTGTCTCTGTTAGTGTTAAAAGGAAGGCTTGAGAACAGAAATATGCCACACAAAAAGCTTGATTAAAAATAACAATGCATGTTTTTCTTGTGGTATTTTCTGTAGCGTGTCAATCACTTTTATCTAAATGGATGAGATAAAACATGTTTATGCAGAAAAATCCTGCAAATTATGTACAAATAGCACTCTAGTTACTTGGAAAAACTGTTCACACTTAATGCTTAATATAACACAGAGGGACACACATGTCCAAGATTATTCTTCTGGATTGTTATTTGTGCTGCAGCTCATCGACCAGGAGATTAACCCTTATGTGGATCAGTGGGAAGCAGAAGGGACTTTTCCAGCTCACAAAGTCTTCAAGATACTGGGAAATGCAGGCTTTCTTGGAGTGAACAAACCAGTTGGTAAGTTGGCAGTAGTAGTAACACTGAGACTTTAGAGTTCTACAATAAATACTTGTTTTGATGCTAATATATCAAAAATGTCTTTATGAATGTATGATATTTTTTCATAGAAGTGTCAAAGGAAAACAGATCTAGATCAAGAAGTTAGTCACAGGAGACATTCAACAAAGAACTTTTTCCACTGAGTTGTACTGAAGTTGATTGGTTGATTTTATTTAAGCAAGACAGTGCATATTAATGGATGTACTATATTGTTAATGCTAATGCTAATTTCCATCCATAGTCCGATGATTTTGGAGGTGTGAGCTCGTTGTTATTGAAAGCTATTGCATGAGACATAATGCCAGGAGAAACAGTGCTCTAGTGTAAGTTACTATGTATTTAATATTGTAGCATTTTCTACAGTTGCCCTGAGGTGAAAACCATTTCAGCAAAATGAAAGCACAGTTACAAATTACAAAAGCGCTACAATATGACTGAAAGTGCTACAACATGATAGAAAGCACTACAACATGAACGAAAGCGCTGCAACATGAACGTAAGAACGAAAGCCTTACTTCGCTTTCGGATGTAAAAGCGGACGTAAAAAAAAAAAGAAGCCTGAAATAAATTCAGGTGTCGTTGCATTGATTTTTCTAATCCAGTCTTAAATTTCATACTTTGAGTTGGGGAGGGGAAAAAATCCAACACGAAAAGAATTGGACCCTTTTTTTTTTTTGCCACACTGCTTCGGGCATTTGCTACGAAAAAGAAGTCAAATTGAAGGCAAAGTTTAAAAGAAGATTCAGGACTTTCTGCAGACTTGGTCATATTTCAGTTTCAGTGAAATGCAGACTTGCATCATCCACTAAAGCCATGTATCTTTAACGTTGTAACAAACGTTAAAGCCAGAGTAACTTCCAGTTCAAAAGTAAAAGCCAGATGTAATTCAAACAGCAATTTCTTACGTCTCCCACTGGAACATACCTCTTCCGTTTTGCTCATGTTGTAGCGCTTTTGCTCATGTTATAGTGCTTTCGTTCATGTTGTAGTGCTTTTGTAATTGGTAATTGTGCTTTCAATTAATTTGCTGAAGTGGTTTCCACTTCAGGGCCACTGTAATTTCCAGTTTGAACGTTATCATTTGTCAAAACATTTGACACCTTCATCTTTACATCTTTAAATCTTTACCTGCTAAAGATTTAACACAACTGCAATTCAAATATAGAAAAAATTACCAAGTAGTAGCTCACAATACTCTACAATAAATTTTACTGTCTGCATGACATACTGAAAGCTAAACTGATGTTTAATTTGACTAAACAACTACGGGGCGCACATAGTTTGTTAAAATATTATGTGCAAGCAGTCATTTGTCCTTAAATCTGAAGAAGCAAAAAAATAGTGATGTCATGGCAAGAATAAGGTACCTCCTCTTGATTCAGCAAAATCATTGTAACATTGTCAAAATGTTAACATTGTAAACGTTCTGCCGAATGTTTGCAATATTACAATGTTAACACCCCTGATCCAAATGCACATGGTCCATTTATGACTGTAGCCAATTGAAAGTGTTTCCATGCTTCATCTAGGACTTGATGCACCACAAAAATCTACTTACATTCTTACATTTAAAGCCACAATTCACACTGATTTTATTTACCTGTTTTTTCAAAGTAATGAAGACCAATAATCATGATTTCAAAGCCACCAAAATAATAGGAATTTTTCTTATTATGGAGCATGATAAAACCTATCTACAAAATGTTCTTTTTTTTAGAATGTTAATAGAAATTGCAATTGTTTGATAAATATGTGTTTTAATATAATTGAAAAGTCTAAATACAAGCTTTTAATGCTGGATTGGCACCTGGAGCACTCAACACTCTTGCTATTGAAAACAACCATTATTTTTAGGATAACTGCCATTCTTGAACATATTTCTCAGAGCTAGACAGGATGCTGAACCTTCATAAAAAAATTTAAAAAAATAGAATGTTTGATTAGTAAAAAACAATCCCATCTATTTCCTGTCAAGTATGTAAAAGAAATCTTTGGCACAGAACTCAGTCCATTTGTATCCCTGTGAATTTAATTTGGAGAGCTCTACAAACACGAAACCAGATTAATCATCTGCCTCAGTCAACATGATAAATGCTCTGTACAGATTCTGTTTGTGAATCTGTTTCAAAAACTCCCTTGATAAATCTGTAACATGTCGGAAGCCTGGAAAATCCTGGTCAAAGCTCAGATGTTGCTTTGAATGATAACATCTTGAACCCAAAAAGACAGATCGGAAAACCCATCAGTCAAAGGTTATAATTTACATGCAGGTTCGCAATTCAGAAGAGTTGGATTCAGTTTTTAAAAAAAGTTTTGTTGGCTCTAGTGGCCTTTATTTGAAAGTAGTTTGACAGGAGAAAGGGTAATGAGAGAGGGAGAAGACGTGCGGCAAATGTCGTCAGGCCAGGGGTCGAACCTGCGACCACCACCACGAGGACGAAGGCCTCAATACGTGGGTCATGCTTTGCCCCTGCACCAACACAGCACCCCTGGATTCAGTTTTTATCTAAATGTCTCTGTCACGATTCAAAACACATGCTACTGCGTGCTTTATAATCCATTTCTACTTGTGTATGCAGTGTGGTGATGTCTGAGGTGGAGGAGACAGTGGGATTAGGACAGTAAAAGACCACTGCTTCTGATTTAGATTAATCAAAACTTCTGAATGTGTTGCTAACTATAAGCAGACTTTAGATGTTTCAGTGTTTTTTGTTTTTTTTTTGTTCCTGCCGTAACAGACCGATGTCTCATAATAACTTTCACCCTTTTCTTATCCTGGGAGAAGATGGCAGCATAAGTCACGGCCTTTGATGCAGAAAAGAACAAAGTATGTCATGGACAGTGTTGGATAGTGAGTTCTGAAGAGAAGATAGCATGGAGAACCTGTAGGTCGGAGAGGAGGGAGGACAAAGGAATTAAAATGTGCTGAGCGCACAAGCATTAGGCATTAGTTGAGAAGATTAGAAAGGAGGATCTACCCAGTAGTAGTCCATAAGAGAGATATACCATATCACTATCAATATATTAGTGTAAAAATTAAGTTCAGGATAATCATTTAAAATATAACACTGACATTTTTGCTGTTTTTAGACAATTTTTACTCTGTAAAGTTTCATAATTCCTAGATTGGAATATAGCTGTTAAAATAAGCCTACAGTTTGAGTAACATGATGTTTATTATTGCTGCTCAGTGCAATGCTGATGATCAATCAAGCAAATGAGACAGAGATAATATAGATATTATATAATCGATTGATGTTTCAAGACTTTGGTCGGTTGGATAGATGGATGTCTAGTACCCCAACTTATGATAGAGATCTTACTCACCGACTTGCTAAACCTCACAGTAGGTGATGGACACTTTAAAAAGATAGAATAAATTGTCTTTTTTAAAAAGACTTTAAAAAATGTGGCTTATTTGCTCAATCATGTTTTCTTACCTTTTTTGAACAACTTTAGGGCATCTGTTTATAACTTTGGGAGCCTTCCAGTGTGCCTCAGTGATGAAGCTCTGTACCTAGCTTTTCACTCAATATTAATCAAAACGCACAGGACAGGAAGTTTTTCTTGCGCCCCCACGTTGAGGGAGAAGCCAAAGATAACCCTTGGCTCTCTGCCTGTTTTCCTCTGCTTTGAGAATGAATCTGCAGATTATAGCATGGAAATGGCCATGTCCTCTATTTGACAGATACGCCCTGGCAACTTCCACATTTTCACTTTGAGTTTTTTAAAATGCATATGTTTAAATGGAGAACCTCTAATCGAGGTTCTTCAATTAGAGAAGAGAAGATAGCATGGAGAGTCTGTTTCTTTTCTTATAATGTTTCTAGACCAAACCATAGAGGACACTCCCCGTTATGCTGTGACGATGATTTTCTTAAGTTAAACTCAGGACTGTGGCCAGAACAGCAGGGCATCGACCCCAGACGTACAATTAAATGCGCCAGATTCATGCGGTAGGTTGGCTTAGTCGAAGTCCAGATCTAAATCCAATTGAGGATTGGTGGCAGGAGTAAATATTGATGTACACAGACAGTCTCCATCTGAGTTTTTTTCAAAAATCAAAATAATCTACGAAAATTCCCATTTCTACATGTGCGATTTGTGGATTCACATCTAAATGTGTGCAAAAATCTTTGATATTTTTATTCAAGGTTAACAAAAATATATATACCTATATATATTTAGGTGTCAAAATATGAAAGTTAAATTCGCTATATTTACTCATGTTTCTAATGTTTGATCATTACCAGCTAAAATAAATAAATAAAACATCTATATATTGTCCTTATTACTACGGTTGATGTGGTCCTCCTTATATGGAGCACCGTCCTATATCAACCTATGGTGAGGAACAGCTGCTTTTCCAGAGAGACATATGTGTTTTGGGTCGACATGTGCAACAGAGCTCTGTTTGTTTTGCTTTTGCTTGCTGGCTGAACCAGACAGCCTGCTGTTTGGTTTAAAGCAGGGTAAACCTAGTGCCACCTCTGCTCACATCAGCCGCTGCAGGGCTTCCAGTGCTCAGAGACCTATCACCGCGCAGCTGTAACTGTTTCCGCTTAGTTTTGGCTACACCCAGCTCTCCCCTGTTTACTTATCCCACTTTATCTCCACTTCTTTGTGTCTCCAGTTGTTTGGCTCTATTGCTTTTATTCTCTCTCCTTAGCGGTCCACAGGACTGCTCTTTCTCTTTTTCTGATTACCCGTCTGACAGGTAATCAGAGTAGCGAGTTTCCTTTAAATTATATTCGATAAGCCCTTGCTTTTGTCGTTTATATGTAGTCAGTAAAAAAAACTAAATGAAACCTTGTTACTTCCAACCACATGAAGATTATCTGATCAGCTCGGCTCTCATTTGCTTGACCAGGCACAAATTCATTATTTTCACTTTCTGAAATTTCCTTGTTCAGCTGGGAACAAAAACATGTTTGAGTTTTATATCTATTCAGACTGAAAGCTGCAGTGATTTTATTTTTAGAGACTTTTTCCACTGAGGAAAATTGACAGCGAAACATTTAAAAAGTCATCTATTGCCTTCGCTGCAGACAGTCGGCGCTCCTCAAACTCAAAGGCTGCAGGAGAGATAAAACTTTCCCATTATCAAATAGGCCGCTTCATCTCAGTGGTGCATTTATGCAGCGCTCTCATGGAGCCATCAGTGGAAAAGTAGGCCAAACAGAAAAAGTGATGATCTCAATCGTATTGGCAGCTTTAGGGGTTTGCAAACATCATCAGAGTGTTCCGTTAGGTCAAAGGTAGTTTATTTGTATAACACATTTCAGCAACAAAAGCAGTTGAAAGTGCTTTCTATGATAAATACAGTACAGTAAAAAAATATGAAACGGCAGTAAACATTGCATTTGATTAAATTCCATCATTCAGCAAATATAGATCAAATGTATTATTGATCAAAGTTATTATGGTGACTCTACACACCTGGGGTTTTAGCCATGATTTAAAGGCACTCTGTGTTTCAGCTGTTTTGCAGTTTTCTGGAAGTTTGTTCCAGATCAGTGGAGCATGGAAAGTGAATGCTGCTTCTCCACGTTTGGTTCTGGCTCTGGAGATGCAGAGCAGACCAGAACCAGAAGACCTGGGAGATCTGGAAGGTTATTTCAACACCAACAGATCTTTAATGTATTTTGGTGTGAAGCAGTTAAGTAATTTATAAACTAACGGAACTATTTTAAAGTCTGTTCTTTGAGCTACAGAGAGTCAGTGGGAGGACATTAAAAAGGGGGTGATGCTCTCTACCTTATTGGATTTACAGAGAACGTGAGCGTCAGTATTCTGGATCAGCTGCAGTTGTCCAATTGATTTATTTTTTTTTTTTAGGAAAATCGATCCTAATTTGAAGACACTCGCTGTAATCTCCACCTTTCGATTGTTCAATCACAGTTCTCTAGACAATTATTTTATCCACCTCCAATATTAATAAAGCATACCTTCTTATCTCTCTTTGAACACCTTTTATCTTCGTGTATTTAGTTTTTTAGTTTTAAATATGAATTTTCAGAAGGTTTACTGCACCAGATTAAGAGAAATCCATCATGAAATTTGAGGTAAATTTGCTACTTTCTAGTTTAAGAAGGACTGATGTTGTGGCGAGTATTTAAAATGTAAAACTTTCGGTAACAAGAAAAGTAAAACAGACTACCAACATCTCTTGGCCAGCGCAACATTTCGTTACTATGGAAACTAAACCTTTTAGGCAACACCTTCTGCTGTTTGGACTTTTTCATCAGTCTCCTCTTGAAACAATTAACTTTGTTTCAGTATCTGTATGAAATGGCCAATTGCTTATTACTTTCTGGAATAGGATACTTTATTTCACAATAAGTGTGGCAACAGATGATGAAGTGCAAACAAAGGAAAAAGTAAAGAGATGGGTTTAAAATGAGAAATTTGCGTTTAAAAAGCAATGCTCAACTCTATTAAGGTCCTGGGGTCTTGGTAAATATCTCTCCACTGTCAAAACTGAAGAAATAGACACAAGATTTTGAGGAGGTGAGTTTGGATTTTGCTGCAAATATATCGTCTAATGGATCAAATCAGGTTTCGTCAACCAACTAGAAGAGATGGAATGAGAGAAAAATTACAGTGACCCTTATCTGCAGTGAGTTGCTGATCTCTCAGCAGTGCTTTTTACACGTAATTACAGAGAACACAATTAAGGATAACATCCTGTTATTAATCTGAGTGCATGTTACTGCCGTAACAGCTCACTTCACAATGATTATGTACAGAGGTGTGTTTTGTGTTTTGGGCGTGTTTTGTGTGTGATGGTTTCATCACAGAAAACACAGAAAAGATTAAAGTCGGGAATGTGATTTCAACTTTGAAGTGTTTGAAAAAGATGATTGGGATATTATTCCAAAGCAGGCAGCTCTTTCTGATTTGTTTTTCTTAATGGCAAGGTTCTACACCTGTTCAGTTTTCATAAATAAAGAAAAAAGCAGCGATAATGCATATTATGATAGACCAGAAATGCTCACTTTGTTTGTTTTCTGTCTTGTGCAGAATACGGAGGCTTGGGATTGGACTACAGCTATAGTGTTGCCGTAGCAGAGGAGCTGGGCAGCATTCGCTGCGGAGGCATTCCCATGGCCATCGGCGTGCAAAGTGACATGGCTACTCCAGCTCTGGCCAGGTAATCCTCTAATAATATCTGATTGTTGAAATTATTATTTTAAAATTACATCGCAATCAGTCAAATGTGTCCCAAAAACTGTGCTTGGTTTTTTGCTCCCAACCTTTCACGAAATGCTTTTCAATTAATTGTGTTTCAGAAGGTTTATCCAGCTCTGAAAAAAATTAAGAGCCCACTGCACTGAACCCCATTGAAAACATTGTGGTTTTTTCCACCAAATATTGATTTCTGAACTCTCCCAGAATTAAAACATTAGCATTGTTGTTTCTAAATGAATATGAACTTGCTTTCTTTGCATCATTTGAGGTCTGAAAGCTCTGCATCTTTTTTTTTGTTATTTTGACCATTTTTTGCAAATAAATCCAAAATCTTTGCTTGGAATTTCAGAGACTTGTCAGTAGCTCATATAATAGAAGAACAATGTAAATTTTAATCAACCATATACCTATGAAAAGTAAAATTAGAGGAGCTGATCATTTTAAGTGTAGTAAAATGTGTGTTTTTGGAACAATGATCCTTCTGAGGTGACGTATGTTCTCTTCTCATTACACACTGACAGCTTTGTCTGAAGTATGTTTTGGGGATCAGTGGAACATCATGGCCAGGGGAAGTTCCACTGGGTTCCCTGTGTTCTGGATTTGCTTCCGGAACAAAAGATCAGCAATTTGTGTGTGTTTGTTTTGTGGAAATATTCACATCTATGCAAATAGGCAGGTTGCAGGAGATTTCCTGCTGAAATGTGTCTCATTTTACCCATCACTGACCATAGTGTTGTGTCTGAGACGAGCTGGATGTGGCACTTATCTGCCAACCAGATAGACTTGTTATGTGAAGTGTCCCTGCTGAGAAGCAGCTACTGTTGACACAAAACAGAATTCGGGGAAACATGCAATTAGAGTCTCAGGAGCTTAATTAAAACTTAGAAGAAACCTACGCCTGAAACAAGGTTTATATATGAAGAGAGCTGCTCAAACGGGGGGAGCGGTTCCTCAGGAGACCTCGTTTCTGTCCCCCTGGAAAAGCAATTGCTTCAAACTGTGTTGGCAGTCTTGTAATTGTGGATGTGTCTTAGCACAGTTACACAACACAGTTTGACTTTTTTTTTTTTTTACAACTTGTCTGGTCATCATTCAATGTAGAAAGCTCATGCAACTCTATGAAGTTGTGTTGGTTTCCTATGCGTGTCTCTATTTGTTTGTGACTGCACAGGTTTGGTTCAGACGAGCTGAAGAAGGAGTTCCTGCTTCCTTCCATTATGGGGGACAAAGTGGCCTGTCTTGGTGTGAGTGAGGTCGGAGCCGGCTCCGATGTCTCAAGTATGTATTCAAAGGAATGAAAATGATCAGAACATGTTTTTTTTCCTCCCAACACCATTGCGCGTAACGACTAAAAACAAGCATTTGGCAACACTGATTCCTAGTGTAATACTTCAACTAAATCAATGTTATATATATTCTTGAAAAATTAAATGGCTTTAAAGTGTAGTAAAATTAACAGCATACATATCATCAGTTGCGACAGACTGGCGACCTGTCCAGGGTGACCCCGCCTCTTGCCCAAAACGTTAGCTGGAGATGGGCACCAACACCTCCCGACCCCACTAGGGACAAGGGTGTAAGAAAATGGATGGATGGCATATCATCAGTAATTTATAGTCCAGTGGTTTACAAAGTAAGTTGGAGTCACTAATCAGCAGGTACGGGGACTTGAGAACCTTTAAAGTAAATAAAACGTATATTCAATACACAGCTACAGCGTTTAAGTCAAGTCTTGCTCCTGCTGTTGATTCCCTTCATGTGAGGCAGTTAGCTTAAGTGCTAGGCTGATGTTAGCATGCTTACTCTCTGTTTTGATACGACTCCTTGATAATTCAGCTCGTAACATATTTCAATGCGGTTCCAGTGTCACTATGGGTAGGCAAAATTTACAGAAAAGTTGTTCTCCTGTTCACTGTTTGACCTGTTTACCTACACACACCTATCTAGGGAGCACAACATGCAGAACAAGTCACATGACACACAGGCTGTAAACTGCAGCTGCCAGTACAGTCCCTCTATCATTGCTCCTACAAAGTATTTTGAGCAGATATTTAGGATGGAATCGAGATATTGTTATAATTCATCGTCTTTAATTCCTTCTTTGGTTTAGTGTTATAGGTTACACTGTCTTCACCTCTCCTTAGACTAAGCAAAATTCCCAAATTTTGATTTCTTTGACCCTTCATTCACACTCACCTGCTCTTTTAATGCAGGTATTAATACAAAGGCAGTGAGAAAAGGGGATGAATATGTGATAAATGGAGGAAAGATGTGGACAACCAGTGGTACACAGGCTGACTGGATGTGTCTCCTCGCCAACACCAGCGATGGACCCCCGCACAAGAACAAATCTCTCATCTGTTTACCCATGAACCTGCCAGGTAGAGTCAAAGATGTAATATTCATATTATACATTTTGCAACAGTAAACATCTTGTAGAGATGATTAATGTAGTTTGATGATGATACACGTTAAGAGCCAAACCTTAAATTTTAAATTTGGTTCATTTTTCACTGTTGTTTTCTTAACTGGCAATAATTATCTCCTAATATTTGTTTTGAGCACATACGAATTTCCTGTATTTCTTGTGTTTTCCCCCAAAAGGAGTGCACATTGCCCGGAAGATTAATAAAATCGGCATGTGGTCATCGGACACAGCCGAAGTTTTCTTCGATGATGTTTGTGTACCCTGCAAGAACGTCATCGGCCAGGAAGGCATGGGCTTCACCTATCAGATGCTTCAGTTCCAGGAAGAAAGGCTCTGGGCCGTGGCCAATAGTGAGTGAAGCGTTCTTTCCCCAGTAAAAGCCAATCAAAACATTTAATCTTTCCCTAGCTTTCTGTTTCTCTTGTTTTTCCCCTTCATTCCATCGTCTTCTTTGGTGTTTTTGTTTTGGTTTTAATTAGGGTTTCAAAAAACAGGGAGTTCGGGTCACGCAGTTTAAGCTCCTAATCATTTGTAAAATAGTTGTTTGATTTTGTGAAAGAAGTCTGACTCAGTGTTTTCTTGGCAGGATTTTTAAGAAGCTTTTTCGAAATGAAGCAAACCAGAATGCCTTTAGTGAAATGGATGGTTGCACATCCGTCTGTCTGACAACTTGCTCAACTCACAGGGCTGCAAATCAGCAAAAAAGTTTCAATTTCCCCATCCTCAGCATGAATGTGAACGTCTTCACATATTTGGGTTGCGATATATTGTTTCAACCATTTTCTTTTTAGGGTGCACTTAAAACAAAAAATACAATCTAAGTGTCAAGATGTTAAAATCTTGAATCATGTGTGCAAGTTAGATAATTAAAAAATTTTTCTAACCTACAAAATGTCTTTACAGGCTCTATTTTCTATAAACTCACTAATATTTAAGCCTGTCGCAATAAACAATCAATTCTTCACTGGATAAATAAAATGAACTTGATCATTTTCATTCTGATGATTATTTTTTCAATGGCAATTTTGTTTTTAAACTTAATAATCCATTTTATTTGTGGTCTCAGTTGTGTATGTGTTTCCCCTTTTTACTGTAGTTGTTTTATTTTGAATATTTAGAATATCTTCCAGTTGGAGTGTGAAATTTTCTTTAAAAAAATATAATCTTATTGATCTTTGAGCCGGTGTATTTGCATTTTTGTGCCATCATCAGTATATTACTTGAAAATGGTGTCAAAACGATAATATCTTGGTTCTCTACTAGTTGTTAAGGTACGTTTAACCAGAAAATGTATGCAAAATAAAGCTTGTGCACCAAGAGCTTGCTTTAAAAGTCCTTGGAAGTTGCTAGTTGCATAATCATATCACTGTGAAAAAGGGAAAGTTCAATAAGTAATTAAAAGCCTGAAATGAATACACTCAACGATGAGGAAGCCAAAAACAATTCGACATCACCTCTTTTTTTCTTTTTTTCAATTTCTTCCAGTTGTCACAACAATGGACAGCATCATTCAGGAAACCATCAATTACACACGGCAGAGGAAGGTCTTCAAGCAGCCCGTCCTCTATCACCAGGCAGTTCACTTCAGGCTGGCCGAGCTTCAGACCGAAGTCGAGTTGCTCCGTTCCCTCCTGTACCGCGCTACAGGTACAGTCACTTTATGAAGTTGGGGGAAAAAGAAAAAAAGAAAAGGTCATTGTTCGCTCCAGGGTGTGAGTTACATCCTAACACCTCTATTCTCTCTTAGCCCTGGTTCAGGCAGAAAAGAAAAGAAAATGCTGACATTTTCTGCAGTAAAACTGAATCCGGGAAGAAAAACAACCAGTCACCTTGTCCTCGTCTCTCTTTCTCTTTCCTTCTTTTCATATACGGTCAGTGCTAATAAGTCCAAACATGAAAAAAAACATGACAGATGGTAGGTTTAGTTGAGGAAGAGCAGGTCTGACGCACAGAAGCATCTTATGCAGAGGTGTTTCATCAAGGAGGTGTGGCTGTGTCTCCAGCTGATTAAAAAGTAGTCACTAACAGTGTGCGCTCATCAACCACATCATCAAAGATGATGCAGGTGTGCCAAAGGTTCATCACAGGTTGATGTAAGTTTGAAATGATGACACAAAAATAATTAATTACATTTAATTCATCAGACCGGTCTTATTTCAATATCTCTCCTACTCTGAAGAAAATCAGTGTTTTAGTAGAAGAAAAAAACTATTTTCATTTCTTCATCTTTTGTTAAAAAAAAAAAGAAGAAGAGTAAATCTAGTACCGTACGTGAACTGCTGTCAGACATGGACTCGTTTCAGAAATGTTTTCTTCTATTCAGAAAAAGAGCTGTTAGCCTGGTTTTGTTTTTTTTGTTCAATCAAAGAGGGAATCGGCCATTTCTCCATATTTACACCCAGTACTCTCAGAATCAGGACACACCAGCAGTATGGCGCTCTTTCTCCGAATTCTTGCAGTATTTTTATGAATATGTGGCACTTGTCACATATTTACTTCTGTGGCTCAGACGCCTGTCAGGCAGGAGTCCAGGACTAAGCTACTGTCTTTGTCTACCAGTGGTCTGAAGCTTAGAATGAATGTATGACAGTGGTACCAGTTTACAATCTGCTCTCCATGAGTCAAAGCCTCTGCACCTGTTTGGCACAAGTTGCATAATTATATACCCAACCAACCAAACAGTGAAAGAGGACAGAACGCACCTCACTCAGCCTTTTCCAGGCTTCCTATAATAAAGGTGTCAGTCTGTCGCTCAGGAAGAGCCAATCACTGTTGACTCTGAATTTAAAGCATGCTTGTTTAATATCTCCTTCAATTTTATACTTTTACACATTTGTCTTTGATTTCAAAACTTTAAAAAAATAAATAAATGTTTTGCAGCAATGTACATCAAAGGTAATGATGTGACCAAGCTGGCTTCTATGGCCAAGTTAAAGGGCGGCCGCCTCGCGAGAGAACTGAGCGACAGCTGTCTGCAGTACTGGGGCGGGATGGGCTACACCAGTGATGTGCCAGTCAGCAGATTTTACAGGTTAGCAACACATCTGTGCTCATTTCTCCTTCAGGTTTCTGAAGGAAACTTGAAGGAGTTTCCTTCAAGTCTTAATAAGTCTTAAACAAGTCTTAATAAAGTCTTTATTAAGACTTTATTAAGACTTGTTTAGATATGTCTTAATAAACTGAGCAGATGGAACCAGAACAAGACATCTGCAAATTCTGTGAGTATTAATTTAATCCGCTGTGTGCATTCACTGCTAAAGATGTGTGTTAGGGTTTTAATGATGCTTGCCATCACCATCTACTTCTTAAGACTTAATGATTTGTAATGATTAGATATTTTATAGCATCCTGACTTTCAGGGATGCAAAAACTGGCATTCCTAGAAACTTAAATAATTGCCAAAAAAAAATTGTCTTATGCTTATTTAGGTCTTATTTTGTGCAGGGATTCCAGGTTGATGTCGATTGGTGCAGGAGCTGATGAGGTCATGCTGGGAATCATTTGCAAATACATGGACACGCTGCCCAGGAAGTGATCTCATCGACAGTTTCTCTCGGACCGACCTTGCGCCCGTCCTGAACCTATTGCTAAATCATTAAACACTGAAGTGCAATTCTGACATATTTATGATTTTAGCAGTGGAGACTTACTTATGTCTGCTCGTTCTCATCAGACAACTAAGCGCTCAAGATTTCCTGTGTAATTTTAACTAATTGTAAAGATTTGCCTTATTTTTGTAGAAAAAAAAGCTAGCATGTATAAAACTTGCATTTTTGCACATTGCTAAATGTATGCAGATTGCCATGACTACCATTATGTGATAATGGAACACACGGAAATGTTCAGAACATAAAATACGTTTATTTACAGTAACATTTTTACATGTAATCTGAAGCAAAGATACTGTTCCCATACATCTCCTGATTCTTTAACATAAACTCTTTCAAATTGCATCTTCAGGGTGTTCTTTACAATCAGAAATTACTTTTAACCTGTGCTGTTTGCTGTGAAATCATCTTTCCACGAATTCCATTTTTGTTCATAACAGTGTTATTACCTATTAAATCCTAATAGCTCACTGTAGAGTGAGCTATTAGGATTTAATATCCTAATATTGACTAATAATATTAGGATTGAGTCATAGACGAATACTAGCATGGCTTAAGGAGTACAAAATATTTCAGCTCATTTATCAAGTCTTTTTCACATAAATGAACCGGTTTGTACTGTTAGAAACAGTTGAGCGTCGTTCCACGGCTCAGACACTGAGCACACATCATCGAATCGTGTATTTTTACTCCTAGACCATTGGGTCGGTCTAGTTTAGAAATGCATCAGGCAGGAACTAAAAAATGTGGAACTAAAGGTCCAAGTCCAAGCGGAAGCTCTTATCACCTCAACTTGATAAACCAATAGAGAACAAAGAAGACAAATAAGCAGAAGAGCAGCATGTAGCACAGCAGTTTGGTCTGGCTGCCTCTGGACAGCTGCTTGACTCGACCAATGGTGGCGCCGAGCAAGCCGCCCGTCGAGTCAAAGTCCGAGTCCTGCAGAGGGGGGACAAATGGGTTAAAAGTTGGAGTCAAACAAAAGTGCACCAGAAACGGATATTTACTACAATTTTTACTTTACAGGGAAATAAAATTTTAATACACAAAACACCATAAAAGTAGTAAAATTTTAAATCAATGCAATAACAAACAGAGGCAGTGAATAAAACGGTTACAATAAAGCTGGCATACAACGTATGGACCAACCTTTTGAAATCTTTGAAACACATTGTTCCATCTTTGACAGAAGCCTAGTTTAAATCTATTCTTCAGAATTAAAAGTCAGACTCAAGTCTTGATTTTTAGTATAATGGTCTTCTTCTTAATAGAGATTCAATGTATGAGGTTTGTTGAAATTACCACTGGGTCCAAATATAATTACATAAAGTCTTCCTCCCTGAAACTCACAACATTTAAAGACCTCAAGTCTTAATGGTTACATAAATGAAACTGTTTTTAAAGTGAATGATTCCACTTCATTGCAAATACATCTGGGTCTTATCTATACAACTATGAAAACAGATTTAATATTTTCTTACAAAGTAATCCACAAAATCAGAGAACAAAATTGGCCCAAGAGTGGAGTCTTGGTGAACTCCACAAAGGTGTATGTGTGCTAAGGGGTAAAGAGATGGCCTTTTGTAAAGGTAAAGACCTAAATTTTTCTGGTACAAAACATGCAGTGGCAACATGTTAGCATATTGTGATTATGACATGAGCGCTGACATTTTCACACCTTATCTCCAGCCAACATGCTGACTATTGCTTCATCATGTGAAGTACTACTCCTGACCAGTATTGCATTGTAAAGTAACATTTGGCTTAATGATATTGTTACGGCAATGTATTCAGAATACACTGTGGATGTCACGTTGCACTGCTTGAGATTAAAATACAGTGAAGCCCTGAGGTCTAAAGTCAACAGCATTAAAGTCTTCAAAAGCAAAGTATTATTAAAAGGTTTTAAGTCTCTGTTCTATGATATTAAACCCAAATTGGCTCCTTTTGGGAGTCTTCTATTAATTTAATGGGAATTCGAGTTGCACACGTCCCACTGTTTCCAATACATTTGCAAGAAATGGATGTATTGAAACAGAGCTGCTATTTCAATAGGAGGGATGGATCAAGGTTTTGAATAGGCTTCCCTTTTGCAAAAAAAAGAAAGAAAAAGCCTGGCCAACTCCCAGATGCCAGGCTAAACCCAGTTTACAGTGCTCTAAAATTAAAATACAGGAAGAGAAGGGTTTTTTGTTGTTGTTGTTTGTTTGTTTTTAACCATTTAACTTGGAAACGGGAGAAAATACTGGTTGGCTTTTATATGTAGCGGAAGCGTAAACAAAATGACCAAGTGAAACTCACCATGGCGTCCAACATGTTGTTCTGGTACTTCACTTCGGTTCCGATTTCAATCGACAGCTGTTAGGACAGTAATATTGGCAACATGTGAACAATTAAATAGCGATTCTACTAATCGTTTTAGGTTCTGATTAGTGTACACACTTACACTCTTCAGGGCGCTGACTTTGTTTCTCAGTCCCTCCTGAAGATGCTCATTTTCCTCCTCATGCACACTGTAGCCGCTGGCTACATAATGTCCAGAGCTTCCTTCACCTGCAAGAAAAAAAAAAAAAAAAAAAAATTACCGCCAATAAGGCTTATCATTAGCCTTGTGTTCCCGTTAGGTGAAAAACAAAAGCTTAAAACGAAGACAGTAGGATTCTCTCAGATGGTAAACACGTTAGCTAATTAGCAAACAAGCTAAACGTGAACTCATAAACCGTGTTCAGGTATTGTTGTGTTTTTCCTACCCAGTCCGGCGCGCCTCATCTCGACTCACTGAAATTAATAATTCCCGGTATGAATTTGAGGTGTGGATGAAAATTATGGAGGCTAAATAGGGTTGGAAGCGAAACTAAAACCGTAGCCTGATAGTTGTGACGTCGACAAACGCCACGACATCATATGGTGGCCGACGAGGGCGAATTTCCCAAAGAAAAGGGGCGTTTCGCAGAAACACCAGACGCTGTGGTTACTACGCCTAGGCAATAATGATGATAATGATAATAATAATAATAATAATAATAATAATAATAATAATAATAATAATAATAATAATAATAATAAAGATGATGATTGTGACAATATCCTGCTATCCTGTTTACCGAAAAAGTCTAATTTCACAAATTTGGCCCATAGAAACCTAATAATTATCGAACTCCTTTGTTTTTAGTCCCCGTTTCTCTGATAGTACTAAATAAAATAACTAAGTTCCCTCAGAAGTTATTTGTTTAGTGAGTGCACATTTAAGTTCAGTACAAAAACTGTGAATACCTCAAAGAGATCATTAAGAAACATAAAAAAAATAATTAAACATAAATATGTTATTCTGCTACAAAAACCACAATATTCATTTCAAATCTCATACAAATCAGAGTAGTTGTCTGAATGACAAGGTGTCAATACCACAAACAAAGACAAAATACCTTCTTAAACTAAAAAGTCATCATCATCCATCTCTATTGACTTTCCTTCACATGTATTTTGAACTCCCAACATTTTTTAAATAGGAATTAAGAGTTAATCATTGTGCTGTCCATTTTGTGTGGTACTTGCCAATAATATTTTCCTTTTGCAGACATTTTATTTTATTTTTATTCCCTTTATGTCATGACATAGAGCTTGAGCATTTTGATTTCCCTTTGGTTTAGTCATTGTAAGCTGTAAAAACAATTGCATGGCGAAAGGCAAATTAACAGAAAATAAAATGTATTTTTAACAGCATAGATCCCAATGTGGGAAACATCTGAGGCTTAATCTCCCTTTGGCAGTAGATGATGTGATTATGAGAAGACGATTTCTATATGATCCTTTCCTATGCAGACGGATTGTTTCCTTTGAACATTTTGAAAGGCAATCACCATAAAATGCAGATGGATGTTCTTTTTGGGTTCAGTTCTAGGGCACACTGATATATCCGTCTCTGCCGCATTGGATGGAAAAGATTTTCTCAACACTTCCCAAAATCCTGTAGGTGCTTTTTAGTCATGATTGGCTTCCTTTATCCCCTCATACGTGATCCATCATCCAGCTTTTAGCCAATGCTGCGCAGGGCCTCTAATCTGGTTTGAAAGATTAAAATGACTTTTATGGCGTTAATTTATCACAGACTGATATCTTAAATAAATACACATTTAGAACTTATCTACTGTATCACATTTCAGTGCCCCATTTCCCCTCTCTATATCAGAATGAAAAGCTTTACTGTATATGTAGCCTTGACATGAGGGTTGAAGGTACAGATGATGTTGACTAAAATGTGCGCGACCATCTTTGTGTGCTTTATGGATCCGAGGGGATTTTATTTAAAGGAAGGGCATTCAGACTGGAGAAAGGCACTCGGATGTTTAAAACTTGGTATTTATCCTTGTGCCAATATATGCAAATCCAGACTAGTCTGTGAGGCCATGATCGCCATACCAGCCCACACCTTCATAAACCCAAAACTCTTCACATAAGTCTCCATCCCTTCTAACTTTCTGTTCATTTACAACATATGTGTTGTTAGGTTTTGCATTCACACATTCCCTGCAGATCCACACCAACAAATTAAGCTAATTTCAGCACCTCCTATTACTTTGCTGAATAAAAATACAACAAACTGTTCACCAAGATAAATGTCTCCGTTGAACTTGCTATGTACCAACTGCAGTTTGCATACTTTTGTTTAAATAAACTCACACATCCTCTCAATAAGAAGTGCATCACTGCAAGAGATCAATAAAATTTGTGTGCGGCTTGTGGAGACAGAACCACAATTAACAGAAAACAGCAGCTCTGTTAAATCTCTGCTGAATCCAGGCTGATGCGTAACAACATTTTACCGACCCTGATTACCGCGATTCCTCCAGCGATTGCAGCAGTGAATGAGTCAGATGACAAATTAAAAGAAGGAAAAACACACCAAGTGGGAGATAAACTACTATTGATGCAGTTTGACTTCCTCTGGATAAAACAAATCAAAAAGGGCCTCTAATGACTCTTTAGCCTCAGACGCTGTCTGGCTTTTAAAGCAGGAATCAAATGAAAATTAAAAATTTTGTTTTTATTAAGTCCATGATGAAATTTAGTCACATTACACTTAATGTGACTAAAACTATTGTGATACTTGAAGAGGTTGGGGAATGAATACAAGGCATAAATAAGAGCTACTTAAATTACATAATTATCTGAATAACAGATCAAAACAACAAGATACATCTAGAAAAACTACATTCTGTTGTTTTTAGTGACCTACAACAGACTGCTTCAGTAGTGGTCTGTGAAACTTACTATTTCTGGTTTTGTTTCCACAGAGTTGGAATCAACAACAAATTATTATAAAATCAAGTGAAATGTATATTAATACATACCATACATTTATAGTAGTGTTGTGTCTCAATGTACTTGAATCACACACTTTTTTTTTTAATCAAACTTTTGCCGCCTTTTCATAAAGATAACCTTTATAGACCAGAGCTTAATTTACCATTTTAAATACTGAACCTTTGTATGAATAAAACATGCAGACCTGTAGGAAGAAAAGATCTCTGAAGTCCCTGAGTTGAAATGGAAAACGTTTGCTGGTCTCTATCTCCAGCAATAATTGGGTGAGAGGCGGGATACACTTTAGACTGATCAACATCACCATTATATGTAGAGGCATTTTAGAGAAACCAGTTAACCTAACATGCATATTTTTGGACTTTTCCACCTCCTGCATGAGGAGAGCATGGAAAGTCTGTGCAAAAAAAAAAATTCAAACCAAGGAGTTTAATTTTGCAAGGCAACAATGCCGGCAACTTTGTCACCAGGCATCTCCACCTTCATATTCACAAAGCATTTCTTGAAAAGCTTGGTGTTTTGAAAAGCACCAGTGGCTTCTATATGTGCTTGACCCGCATTCATGGCTCTGCTCAATGGTATTTTTATACTGACAAAAGCGTGGATGAAAATAACAAAGCAAGTATGCCAAATCTATGTGAAGGTTTATTTAAGCAAACTTGCACCTACTAATCAAAGTATATTACTATCACTATTGGGGGGAAAAATATGATGTTTGTTTACCTGTTTACATGTATTTATTTAAAATACAAACAGACAATAGCAAATGGTTTTGTTATTGATTCTCTTGTAAGACATCCAATTTTGAAGAAATAATTGCAATTAGGAATTATTCATGTTCAACAGCTAAATTGATGAAAAAAGCCTATATTGGCTCATTCACTCACATGCTATACACAGAATCTTGGTTTTTATGATGCAATACATATATGTAGAAAGAGAACGTGTCCCTCGTAATCTGCATGTATGCCTGCTTACATTCATTTTTTAAAATTACTTCTAAATGTACAGCTTGTGAAAAAAAATCTTTATAATCATGTGATTTCGGTCAGACCTTCTGATCCCGCTGTTACAGAAAAGTAAAAACTGAATATTAGCAGATTAAGTCTCAGTAGAAAGATGAAGGTCAGGCGCTTTCTCAAAGTCAACGATTTGAAAGCCTCCATTATAGCTTTATGGTTCTCCCACTTGGCTGAATTGCTTTAGGGAATATCCGTCTCTCCTGATGAAAAAGACTATAACTCTCACTAAAGTAAGTTGTCGCCTTTGTACCCCTGCTGGTATACACCTGTCTGATGTGTGTGCCCGGGCGTTCGTACTTGACAGTGAGTTTATAGCTGCAATTTTGAGAACCCAGTGAATTTTCTAAAAATGAAGAGAAACCCATCAAACAGTGAAGTGACTTTCTTCTCTTTTCCTTGTTGAAGTAAAGCCTTAAGATCAAACTTGATATTTTCAAGTACCATTTACTGCTAAATTAGAATTGAAAACCCCAGCCTAGAGCCTAATTATGATTCAGTTTCATTTTCTGCCCTTCTTGATGACCTTTTAGTCAATAAATACCACTGGAAGTGCCTCTAATTACAAAGCGCTTCTTTTCCATGTTAGTGAAGGGAAACATTTTATTTCAATCAACAGCAACAGCCCGGCCAGCCCTGAAAGTGTTAATGTCACTGACTGAGAGTTGATCTTTTCCCAATGGCATTTCCGGACTAATAATTGCTTGACAAAGACATTCTTTGATGCTGCAGCAGATGACGATGTCTTTTTGTTCGTTGCTTGATTTGGATTCAGTCGCACGTTGAATGTTTCAGATTATGACACGTTTTTATTATCAGATCAACCTGAGAAAATCACAAAGTAGATTTCAACTTGTTATTATATTTGCTAAGGGTAAAAAGTTATCCATCCTGTCCCTAAGAGAAAATATACATTTGTCATCGTTAAATCATACATTAGCTGTGACTGGTTCATTTTTGCCACACTCTGGGATGGTTATTGATTGACCTGCAAAATCAATAAATCACTTAAACAGTCTGACAACATGAAGTGGACTTAAAGATCTTAAAAAGAAACATATTCTGCACCTTTGTCTCTGTGCAAACAATAGAAAGCACATCTTGTTTTTACCCAAAGATCACATGATCCCCAGGACTTTTGGGAAAATAATATGTATATATACCAAAAGTGGAATGTTTTGGAAGACGTCCGCCCCACTGATGTAAAACCAACACCAGCATTTCAGGCTGAAGGATATCAAACCAGTACTGAAACACGGTGATGTTAGTGGGTTGTTTAAGCTTCTTCAAAACCTGGGTGTTTATTTGTTTGGTTGTTTTTTCTCCTCTGAAAAAAAAAAAGAACTTACCATTTGAAAATGGCAGTTTGCATTAATTCAGTGTATATGTGATATGAGTGAATTAAAAAAATCAGTTTGTCTGAAAATGTTCACAGTATTTTTATTTTTATTTTTTTTAAAGTCTAAAGCCATTCAGTAGTCATTTTATTATTATAAGATTATTCCTTCCGTTTGATTCTGCTGTTGATTATAATCCTATGACCACTTCATCGGTCTAGTGGAAAGTTTTTTTTTTATTAATATTATTATTCCTTAGCGATGTAGACTATTATTTCCTTCAGTCAAGCAAATATTTGCCTCACCGTGTTTGCATAGTTTACGTTCTTCATGGAAATACAGCCAGATTCAAACTATTCCAGACATAACAAAATTCACGTCCAAGGAGGAATGTGGTTGGCTGCTCCAAACACAGAGGGACAGATGCTCTGAGACCACAGGAGTGTTATTAAACGGCTCAAAAAGCCCAACACCTACCTACCTAACGTGTGGTAGATTAAAAAAAAACTTGAGAATAAAAACAGAATTTGGAGAACACAGATGACAAATGTATGTTTTGCTTATTATATCAGTGTGTGTTGAGAGATTTGTGCTTCTCAAGGGCAGTAAATAATTAGATTTCCATTTCCTTGTATTTTCTTGAAGCCTTGAACCAAATTTGTCTACCTAACTCCTTTGTTTTTGACGTTAGGCATGTGTAATCCTCCAACCAGCTATTTTTGTTTCTCGTTCAGAAGCAACAAGTTCATAAGCCATGACTTTCATAAGCGGTGGCAGCAGAACATACGGCTCCATGTGTCGCACACACACCGTGTCCGCTTCTTCTGCCGAACCCACGTATTTCATTTGGAGCGGCGGCATGAAGCACAGTATGTAACTCACGGCTGCGCGGCCACAGTGTGCCATCAGTAATATCAATTGGTTTGCTCTGGCTGTGGGTTCTCGCATTGTGTTTGCACAGCCACAGGGAGCAGCCAAGGCCAACCGAAGAGAAAGAGTGAAGGGGGAATTTGGCAATTAATGTGATTCTTGTAACTCCAAACTAACGACACTGGCACAGCATCCTTTAGAGGGGCTGTTTATCGAATGCCGTGAAAACTATAAGAAATAAAATACAAAGCTTTAGACATTTTACAGAGAGACAGGTAACACGTGCTTTAGCAAAAAGTTACCTCGTGTCCGCCTGCCACTTTGGAGGTCCTTAATAGATACTCTTTGTGCCGTCCACTCTAAATAAAAATTTGAAATAATTAAAACACCATAACTGATGAGTTTACAACATATTACAAACATAATTACAAAATACCTTCAGAGCTGCAGGAGTGTTGAGGCTGCTGCACGGAGCTCGGTCCGAGGCTTCTGTTCGTTCTCAGTGTTTGCACTTTTAAATTCATGCAAATCCGTAATAACTTACAACAAAAAATAGTTCTTTGTGATTAAATAAAATACATTCATTTTATACAAAACTCAAAACGTGAACCAAGCAACTTAAATCACAATATCTTAATTGTTAGAAATAAACACAATTTTCTTTAAAAAATTGCGTTTTTATGTTATGATTTGGAAATTCTTCCAAATCATAACAAACGAGATGGTGTGATGTTCTTACGTTCACGTTTTAGAGATTTTAGTCAGGCCTGGACATTGTCTTTTAAAGAAAATAATTCTGCTGCAGGTTGTCGTCGCATATAAGACACAACCGGCCCTTGTTGAAAAACTCCTGTCGACACTAATAGATTCCCATATTTGTCAGCTTCTTGGCAGCGACCTTGAGCAGTTTAAGTGTTGCCTTTTCATTTTTGGGAGAAATTCCCAGTTTTGTTTTTTTTTTTTCAACATAATTGTTATCCCATATTTTTCTAATTCCTGTTGAATACTTTTTGTGACATAATAGCGTAGTAACTGATGATACCTTTGTGTAATTTTCATCTTCTCCTCTTCTCCATCATCTTACTCCCTGTTGGATTACAGTTATTGCAAAGGATCCTATCTTGCTAAAACTTCCTATGTATGCATAGGGAGAGTGTAGGAGACTGTTCTCACATGTACTTCACAGCTTGAAATTCCTGCAGCTCCATTAATGTTGCTGTAGGAATCTTAACAGATTTTCTCACCAGTTTTCTTCTCACCTCTCTATCAGTTTCAGAGGGATATCCAGTTTTTAGTAATCTCACTGTTGAACCTTGTTCTCTCCACTTCATCATGGAGAGATGAAGAATAGTCCTTGGATATTCTTTGGTGCCCTTCTCCTGACTGATGCCTTTCGACAATCACATTGCTCTGTTGCTTTGTAAACTCTTGACAGACTTTGGCTTTTCTGTGTTATGTGGCTAAGGAAATATTAGGGAAAACCTGCTACAAGAGCTGAACATTGCTTAAGATTCATCAGACTGACTTTGAATGATTGCAACTCTAATACTGATTCCAACTTAGAATTGGAGTCAGTATTAAAGTTTGAATGTGGTGGCTAACTTTGAGGTTATTTTCAGCTGCATCAGGTCATAAGTCATTTAAAAAATTGTTTTGACATGACTTTTTATTGCCATGGTCTCATTTGAATGAAAAACTTCCTGTAGTAACAGTAACTTGGCCTAATTAGGCATTACTGTGTCACTACTTGAAGGAGAAACGTTCGCAAGTCAGGAAGACGCAATTTAGCTGAGTGAGTCATAAACCAACTGGGAGCGGATTGAACATGCTGCCTTTGATCACACACATAAAAACATGTCTGTCGCCTCTTTGAATCCCTCCAGGATACGTTCATGTCAAGGTAGTCAGACCGGAGCATTTTCAAGTGCAAGCTGGTTTTCGCTCTGTTCTCATTTTATTTGGAGCCTCGCACTTGAAAATGTGATACCCCGCTCAATTATTTTCAGATGTAACAGTCCTGACAGCTCCATTAGCTGCCATGAGGGGAACCCGTTGTTGATTCTAGCAAAAAGGAGTAAACAAGAACAAGTTTGATGTGAATTCCAATTGAATTACTTCAATAAACTGGGTCGCCATGTCAAGCACCGCTGTGGCATTTAAAATAAAGATTTGGTCCGCTGCACATTTGTCCTCTGATGTGATTTCACTGCAGCTCATGACTGTTTCTCACTATAATATGGTATCACATGGACCCAAATGTGCCGTCCTCCTGTCACATGATGAGCTTTGATGAGTAATTCACAGTTTGCTGACTTGTGTGATGACTTGTGTTACAATGACACCCCGAGGGACGTGTAATGTCAAACATCCTGCCTTGCTCTGTGCGTGTACGCGTGTGCGTGCGTGGGCGTGTGTGTGTGTGTGTGTGTGGAATACTCGTGAATAAAGCATTGCTTGTATTTATGTCCAGTCAGGAGAGATTTTGGGTGATATTTGTCGATCGAATTCCCACTGAAGCGCTGCAGTGTTAGACACTTTCTGTGTGACATGAAAAGCAAAAGACAATTTCGTGGACACACGGAGGGTTGTTTCACTATTTCATTCGGAAGTATTCTAGGTTTCCTTCTTTCAGTGGAATGAGATTCTGCTGTTCTGAAGTAACCATGTACCAGGATACTTCCCTGAACATTGCTCTTGCTTTCCTGCTTTACAATGCAGGCGATCTCACTCCCCTCCTTCAACAAACTCTTTGCATTATTCTGGTTGGAATATTTGTTGATACTTTGTATGTGGTTGTTTGTTCTGTGTGACTTTGTTGTCCAGTCTGGCCTTCTGTCCCGAGTCTGGTCCCAATGTCTGTTGACGAACCCCCCAAGATCCACATGACGGATCTATCTTTTGGGCAGTCAGTGCACCTTTGCACAAAAAACCCCACACACATACCTTTTTTATTCTGCCTGAATACACACCATCTTTGTTCTACATTGTATGTCTTCACCAAACAAAGCTGCAGCTTTTCTTCTTGCCAGAGTTTTTTGACGTTTCTCAGACACGAATATGTGACACTGCAATCCATCTTCTTTTAAAAATACAATTTTGCTCAACAAAGGCACAAACTCGTGAGATGAGCCGTCAACTCCAGTTCAGCTTTTATTATTCTATATGCCGTCCTGACCCACTTTTCAGTCTTGGAAAGCAAAGTTTGACTGTATGGATGACAATCAGATCATAAAAGCCTGAACAGGTCCAATTTCTGATGTATTTTCCACAGTAAATGGGAGCAAATAACTAACATTTTCCAAGGAGTTCATATAGAAAGAAGCAGGGCTGCAAATGGTATAAGTGAATCCTGATAATAGCACAAATCTTATTAAGCACCATTGTACAGAATTTATTTGTTTTTGTTTTTTGTTTACCTTGAAAATGGGACCATATACATTTCGTAGCCCTACTAAAGCTTCAACAATGTTTCCACATTAACATCTTGATCAGTCTGGCATTGTTGATATTTTGTTCTTGTTATTCATTAAATCTGAAAGATGACTGATGCAAGCCTTTCTTTTCTGAACATCGGGGTAAAAGTTGGAAGCAGATCAACAGTGCCACCTACTGAAGAAGAACGCTCCTTTGTCTCTCTGGGAGAGAGAGCAACCCTCTGCGTCTCAGGGAACATTTAGTCTTAGTGGGACGCCTTTTGATCTAATAGGCTGTCTATTCAGACTGATTGGCATAATCAGCGTGATTGACAGAGTCAGGTTCTTTCTGGGGTGTTTGTATAATTAGAAAAAAAACACAAAGTCCTGAGAGAAATGTACAATGATACATGTAGAAGTAAGCACAATACTTTTGGCTTTTTGCACAGTTCTGTATAATGAACTCTTTTTTTATTATTATTATTATGCAAATTATGTTTCCACAACTTCTGGCATGACTCACAGGCCATAAAGGAAACTATGAGGAACCAGGACCTTTTAAAATTCTATAATATACATGCAAATAGAAACTGGTCTTTTTTTACTATTTCCTTTAGAAAGTCTCTAAGTCCATTCTGCATTAGTTTACTTAAGTTCCAACTGTTTCTTAAAGTTTAGATCAGATGACTAAATCCTGAATTAAAGTCACACACTTGGGAGAGAGGATCAGGACTACAAAGTCAAGTCAAGAATCAAAACCAACAATTCTGGAGACAAATCCTGAATAAAATAACATTGTGAAATACCCAATTCAAAAGCCTCAAATATCTAGTTTCCCAGTAATCCAAGACTGGTTTCCAGTCAGTTTAAACTGGTGACAAGCAGACGTTGTCCCTCGTTTTTTAAGATGTTTTCTAAAGACTTGTTAGAAACACGTGAGGCTAATAAACTGTAGTCAGAACAGTCACATTAATAGCAGAGTTAGGGTCACTAATGGAGAAAAGTCACGAGTCACAGGCTCAACCCTCCGTTCAGTTCAATGTTTTGGGTTGTTGTCACACAACAATGAGAGCCATTTTAGTCATGTTTTAATGTTAACATATTGTATCTTAACACTGTTAAAAACAAATCCACTTCACGGGATGTTTAAGGCAGAATCAGTCCTATTTTAAACCGCCACTTCCAGAGAAAAGTCTCTTGCATTTTCTTGCAAAAAAAAAAAAGAGGTTTTTAAAGTGGCTCTGGGAGAATGAAAGAAAAGATAAGAAGATCTCAAATTCACCTGTACGACACCCACTCACTGTGTTGGACGGCTTTTACAAAGGCCAGGAAGGACATTGTTCTGATGTGTCGTTTTAAAGACCATCATCTTTTATCATTATGCTTGATGGGGTTCTTTTTGTCCTTTGTAACTTTACATTCGCTTTCTTCTGCCCGTCTCGAGAAATGTTATGTATGCAGATTGGTGAGCTCTCACTGCTTACCTAGATAAAAGAAAAACCCAAAGATAAATACACACGTCTCTTTTGGACTTCAGTCGGTATTGTAAATTTTCCTCAGTGTGAGACTTAACAAATGCACTCTGACCTTGTCAGTTAAATTATTAATGTCATTCTGAAGTTTTGAACCTCTTGTTTTGCGATCTCATGTTTTCATTACTTGTAAGCGGAAAATCGTCATAATTAACATACCGAAAGGCTTGAAAACACTAGTGTTTGTGTAATGAAGCTGCATAATTTTGATTCATTTTATGAATCGAGTTTCTGAAATCAACAAAAGGGAAAATTCACATTCAGTTCTCATCTGTGGTGCTAATTATTACTTCTTGTATAATTAGGCCTCTCCTGCAAAAAAGGTCGTGCAACAAGTTTTCAAAAAAGCTTAATTAGGGTATGACGGACCACTATAAATGGATTTTTGTGCTAAATGATTCTAAATTTTGATAAAGTGTTAGCAAGAAGTGGTGGCCCGCTGTGTCGCTGCTTGGAATTATACAATCCAAGCTGACCATTATCCAACACTTTAAATCAAATCTTCAGAGTCCTAAAAAACACTTAAGTTCTCCAGAAGGGCAATAGTTCAGGTTACGAAGCCAATTACCTCATGAATAATGATCTACGTGTCCTAGTGGTCCATCTGCTTTCGGTCTGCTGATCTGCTCATGCCTCCTCCCAGGAGCTTCACTGTGTGGCTCTGACACTTTAAAAAAAAACCTAATCTTTATGGATGGCTGCTCTGTAGTGTGCATATGAAGCGATTTACAATTCTAATCTATGCAGATCAAGCTCTCCCTCACCAGGACTCTCTGTGACTCCCAAGCGACTCAACAGGACCTCTAGTAAATGCAGCTGAGGGGAGAGGGGAGAAGAAAACATCGCATTAAATGTTAAAACTGCTCAGGGGAGGATCAGGTCAAGAGAAATGAATGAAAAACGGGATTATCTGACACGGCCGGGCTTGGTTTTGAGAAGGATGTAAGATCAAATCACATGTGACATCTTTTGTATATCGGTATCACTAAAGGAAATGCCTTTGCCCTTGTGCTTAGTCGTGTTTTCAGAGCCAAAAGGAGATTGGAAAGAGTCTGGGAGTTTGCTGGAGAAAAAAAAAAAAAAACAGCAGACAAATGTTGTAAGTATTAATGGGAAAAGCCCTTAGAGACAGTAAAGCGCTTTTAGAGAAGCCACTCATGTATTGCTACGGTGAAAATGCCATTATGAGTTAATCAGTGTCATGTCACGCTACAAAGTGAGAAGAAAGGAGAAGAAAAGACGCGCAGTGTCCTAAAAAAAGATCGAGACCTCCAGTAAGACGAGTCAATGATTCTGACTCGTCTGATTATTGATACCCCTTTTTTTAAATAACTTTTTTTTGCAAAAGTGAATATACTTACAAAAAAATAATGTAAGCTGAAAAACACCATCATATTACATGTTTCATCTATAAGGCACAACTCACACTTTGCAGAAAATCATGCTGTGGTCTCGACCCTTTTATATTTATGGAGATGCCTCTGCTTTGTGCACAGCCAAGTATGATAAAGACATAGAGGCTCTTTTTCTCACATGGTCCACGAATAATAGAAACCAAGTTCAACTACGGTTTAAAAACAAAAAGCATTGTGTTGGCTTATTAATTATGCGCTCAGCTTAGCTCACTGTTCAGTATGTTTGTTAGTTCCCAATTCAATGAGCTCAAAATGCTGCTGCGAGGTTCCTAATGAGAAATAAAAGGAGAGAGCACATTTCACAAAGCAACATTTATTAGCACCCTATAGAGAATGTACCCTACCCTACTTTCACTGATTTCAGTTATTCCTCCATACACAGGTCCTAACGCTAAAACATCTGGTGTATAAAGAAACATTAAGTAGAGTGTAATATATAAAACTGTTTCCTGAAAATGCTATGAAGAATTTTAAAGTCTTTGGTGGCTCCTATAGAGTGGGAGTAGAAAGGAGAAGATAAACCAACAAATGGTAAAGAATTAATTGTGATTAACCATTAAAATGATTGGTTCAGTTTCACTACACTTACTTGATTTGGCTGTTTGTTGTCATACCACTGTGATCATTGCTATCAACTGTACAATATGACATTAAATAGGCCAAAACATCTTATATCTAGAGATAAATAAAAACCCAATAACAGATGAGAAACAAACACACTGATCCCCATTAGCCTGGAAAAGGATACAAAATTATTTTCAAGGTTTTGTAATTCCACCTTAGCACTATGAGTGTCAAAACCCACAAACAGAGAAGTTATGGAATAGTGGTGAACGCTATACCCCAGTTTTAGCCAGTGTACCAAAACTAACACAAGAACACCCCATCCAGGAAGTAACCAAAGGTCACACTTGGCTCTGTTAAGGTCAGAGTTTATAATTCAGGAATAAGATGGCGAATGGGAGAACTTCAACAGCTGGATCAACAGAGTCAGCACATGTGACTGACTCAAACAAAAATACATAATAGAATCAAATCAACTTTTGTTTTTGTTTTCAGGCGGAAAAACTTTCCAGTCACCATGACCTGGAAACTTGTATTTATCAAATTGAGTGCTTTTAAGAGCCCCTGATGCCATTAGAGGAATATTTGGAAAGGATGTTAAATGGGCACTTGAACCAAACATTGTCCATTAAGCTGATAAATACAGGAGAAAAAGATCAGATATATGTCAACACACCAGTGAACCACAGAAGGAGAAATGTTTCTTTAGCAAAGGAGGTTTTTAAGACTTGTTTGATTTAGATTGTCCCCTGAGCAACTGAAAGCAGAGCCAGGAATACATAAGAAGCATGGATGAATGCTACAAATTCTAAACAATGAAGTTAGATGCAAGGACGACATCATCAATTTGCCCAGCAGCAGGCTGTAATTGTATCCTTTGAGGGGGTGGGATAATACTGCCCAAGAGGTCATTGGATCTAAAAAACCTCTGAGACAAGATTAAATGAGCTGCTCTGTGTGAGAGCTTTCAATGCATTATGCATTGCAAAAAAAATAAATAAAATAATAATAAAAAATGCAGCATGCAAGTGGATCCTGCTAATCCACTTAGCAGGATCCGTAAGTGAGTACATTTAAGTTAAGTCAAATTAAAGCAACCTTGTTGTTTAGGAAACGCATTAACTAAAACAGACTTTGCTAAAATATTAAAGGTACTTAATTTCTGTCTGGCCATGAGAAATCACAATGCGTGCTGAAAGCAAAACTACAAAATTAGTTGAGATGCACATTTATTTCATCTAACAAGCTTTCAGAAAGCAGCTCTTACTGGGGCATTTGCTGCTCCTCGCTCACTGTGGTGCAGTGGGTGGTGCAGTGGCTCCCCCCGCTGGACAACGCAGTTATCTTAAAAGTTTTTCAGTAAAAGTCTGGCTTAACTGTTCCTGACAGAGGATATACATTTCTTGGAAAAATGATAAACAAAATGAGTGTAATATTGTTTAGAAAGCATTAATTCCACAACATGTTAAGACGCCTGAAAACAGGATCTCTGAGAGTCTCACTACTGCAAAAAACAAGACTGGAAACTGGAGTTGCTCGCTGAGCAGTTCAACCAGAAGAGGTTGCTGCTCTCTCAAACATGAGAGAGCAGCAACAGAGAAAAGTCAAGCTGGTCTCAAGTGAAAACCAAAATAAATAAATCAATCAAAGAATGGACAGTATATTTGAATGGAAACATTGGGAGAATAGCTGTGAACAGCTCTTCTCTCATATCAAATACGAGAGATTCATATTCCTTGTCATACAATTCTGTAGGATCGTATTAAAAATTAATAATTCTATATATATATATATATATATATATATACATATATATATATATATGTGTATATATATATATATATATAGTTTTTTTGTTTTTTTAAATTATTTTACAGTGAGATGAACACTTTGTGTTTTTGTGCTCTTGCGCTTATTTTTGGGAGAAACCGTTAGCTGTTTTCCTCTGCTTTTCTCAGCAGATGGTCGGGGCGGGCGCTGGAAAAAGGTCTGTGGGAGGTGTTTTGACCCATCACGTTTTTCTCTTTGTAGCCAGAGGAGCGTCTGCTGAAATGCTGCATTTGTAGGACGACCTAAGATTAGGACATACGTTGCATTAAAAAGGCTTAAAGTGCTACTTCTACAATATATTAAGGACAATCTGCACGCAGGAAGAAGGATAGATGTGTGGTGGTGGAAGTGTTGTGACTGAGCAAGCATGACAGAAAGCACAGAGGTTAAGAAAGCTTTTAAACGTTCATACGACGAAAACAAATTTGAAATGAAAATGTTCATTTTGTTTCCTGACATAAACTGGGACACATGGAGCTCGATCCTAAAGAACGTATATGTGATATCATATATTTAATCTATGTCATCATTCTTTTAGCTTTGTCTTATTGTTGTATGAATGCACTTATTTCTGTTTACTTTTTGATCAAATAGTAAAATTTACGTTTTCATCTCAAAAACAGAGGAAAACTTTGTTAATTTGTTCATTTCATTGTGCTGAGATGTCAGCCATTTCTAAAAGTCAAATTTTAGTTTATTTTGTCTCGCAAATTGTAAAGTAAACTTTCCATGGGATTCATGCTGTAGTACTAGTTAACTTTGATATTTGTTTAAACACAAAGGAGCATTTATTTAAGTCTAATATTTGCATCAAACTGTCTGAACTTTAATATCTCTACAGAACAATCTTTTACATGAACTAATCTATTGACCAAATCAAAGATTAGGAATTCCCACACTTTTCAACTTAAATGCATCAATCAACAAGTTCTTTGCAGTACTTTGTGTTTGAAGTTTTTTTTTTTTGCTGTTGTTGTTTAAAATTGGTCCAAATTTTAATTAAATTTTCAAACAAAATTGTAATTCCTTCACCTTTATGTCTGATTCAAAACGTTCACCTTTATTAATGAACTTATTGAATATTTTTACTTTTTTACATGGTATTGTGATAAAAGTACAAGAAAATAAAACAGGTTCAAAATCAGGACCTGGAAGTCAGAACCTCAAAGAAACCATGAAACCAGTGTCACTCCAGAAACAACCTGATTTGCATCTAGACAGTCTTTAATGTGGTCAGGAAATAATGACAAGACATTGAATAGTTTCATGCATCCACAACTTTGCTTATGTAAATATCTTATTGGAGGTCGCAAATGAAAAACTAACTGGACCATTTATGTAATCTGCTCAAAACAATAAAGCATTAGAATTTTAGTAAACAGGTCCGGTGTTGTTCAGAAGTCATTAGTGTCTTACCACATGATTTTTTTTTTTTTCAATTGTATAAAAACATTAGTTGTCTGTCTGCTGTTAAACTGATTGTTCATTTCGACGTAGCACATATAATACATTCAGTTATTTAGCATGAAATTATCTATGTTAGGCATAAGCATTACATAAGCATTACTCTAGGGGGCAGCCAAGTTATTCCAATACTGTCTTTGTTGTGTGTTAAATATGCAACACCAGGGATTAATGGTAAGCACACACCACCTTGACTCTGTAGTGACAAATTCTCAACAATGTTTTGCAAGGAGCTAAATCCATTTTATTCTACTGATTTGCCACTGTTGTCACCCCTCCTGGACTCACCACTTTCCTTCCTCACCAACCCGAACCTTTAGTTTGTGCCTCTCTATCCTCGGCATATTTACCTCTACATAGTTGTTGTGGCCTCTCTAATTTTCTGCCTAAACCAGGTAAAGGCTCATGCTCTTAATTTATTAAAGTCAACTGTGCAACAAGGGGAATTTCCCCATTTTCTCTCTCTTTTGTGGAGCAAATCTGCCAGTGACACTGCTCAGCATCCATTCCCACTTTGCTGTTTGTATGAGTTGCATAGACTAAAACAATAAGCAGAAAAGGGACTTTTGAATTTCCAAACTAATAATAATAACAATTTTCTTGTATTAAGCAATCAAGACTGTTCATGTGCAAACTGGACGTGACTTAACTCATCGCTATCAAGATCAGTTTGTCAAAACGCCACATGAGACTTGCCGGGCTGTGTCTCTGTCTCAGAGTTTAGATAAAATGAGAGACCTGAGCTCATGTAAAAGGGCCTCAGAAGAGCAGCTGAACCAACTCAGAGCCCTTTAACGCACCGCTGTGTGGTCAGCAAGGTGGCATTTAGGGAGCGCAGGAAGCAAGCTGACTGCACCGAACCTCCCTTCTTCAGTGCTGCGACCACATCACACTGCGAGAGGACATGAAGAAGAAGGAAAGCAAGAAAGAAAAGAAAGAAAAAAATCTCTAGCAAGGAATTGAAAGGAAAAGTGGAGAAAAGCAGAGCGAGGGAATGAGGAAGAGTCAAGGAGTTTGACAGAGATGAGAAGGAGGGCTGAACGCTAGCTAGAGACAACGTGGCAGGAGGTTTCCTCTGATGGGATGATGGGAGGCTGGGTTCATCTGAGGATGATTCCTGTGCAGCCCTTCAGAAAGGTGCTGCAACTAAACACTAATTAACTTTTAAACCTCTAACTGTTGCTTGCGCTGAGTCTGACGTGATAATTATCAGTCTTTTAATGTAAATCTCACTAATAATAACATACATTTTAAGTAAATAGATCCTCAAACAAACACAGACCTCGTCTCTTATGGAATGCTTGTAATGTGTCTCCAAAGTCCTCTTCTACATTGTTTCCCTCCCTGCAGACCTGAATCACAATAATGAGGTTGTCCTTTAAAAAGTGAGCATCTTGTTTACCTTCAAATAAAAACAGTTTGACTTGAATAAATCAGAGGCCTGTTTAAGGTCAGAGAAAATTGCTATATGCATCAAACCCAGCAAAACAGTGGAGAACTGCTTGAATTAAGCAGCGTGACCTTTGTTCTACGACTTGCTTAAGAGCTTGTTCTTGTTCTTAGTCCATACCGACCTTATGTCAAGCAGAAAACCCACAGAGTGGATTTAAAAGGCCAGCAGGGATAAAACAGTACATGCTTACGATGGAAGGATTCAAAAACTTTTAAATGTGTTATGTAAATTATGTGGTGCTGTTGCCACACATTTCAACAAAATGAACTCCATTTTTTTCACAGAGGAACTGCAGAGCAGACAGCGCATAATTGTAGGCTGCACTTCTCCCAGGCCCACCTTTCATTTGTCTCATTATTGCCTTGGAAATGAGGGGGGACTCACTCAACGTGCAATCACGGGCAATGTGTCGGTAACAAGCAGGTATGAGTGAATTCCCCGCACACTTTTTTACAGAGCAGACGTCGGATCTACAGCTTTGATTCTGTGAATGTCACTGAAATCTTTTTGTGCATTTGTAACATGGCTAAGCTTTTGTTTTGTCAGTGGCAGCCATTGTTGCTGAACAGATAAAGAAATCTAGAGTAGAAACATGTCTGTTTTTCAAGTTTCACGTTTGAATTGTGATTTCAAAGATTTTCTTTTAACACTGATTATTGTTGAATAATGTTCAAACATTTCATGGGTCTTAGTGTAAACATTTTTGTATAGTTCATGTGTACTGAGTTGAAGGATGAAACATTTACAGCATGCTTTTACATCAGGACACAAAAAGATACGTTTTGCTGTTCAGTTTGTGTTTTTTTTTAATCCATACATAATTACTGCCGAGCTATCTTTAACTGAAAGTACAATGTTCTATTTACAGTGTTCTAACGCCCCCAGTGGTTAGATAATTATTAGCACAATTAATAAGAAAGTAGGTTGGACTTCCCTGCTGTAGGAGCCACTTCAAATACTTGTCTAGGAGAGCGAATTTTCATCAGCGCAGACAGAGAACGTGCATGGTATAGTATGAGATCAAGCAAAGCTATTATTTCATCGATGTCCTCTATTGGTCAACGTTTCACAACAATGAGATCGATGTGTACATGTAGTGTAAAGCTACAAAATTTATTTGAAGTTATTCCAAAATTTCATGACAGGCTGGAGAGTCACAGTAGTTCCTCTGCTGCTTTTGCTCTACTTTTTTGGATAGTTGGGAATAGGTCCATGTTATACAATGTTAGGATGATTTAACTAAACAGTTAGCAAAAATGTTAAACTCTAACAGCTCTGTGTGACAACTTAACAAATATCTTTGCAAGCGTTAAAGTGTTTATTTAAACAAACTCTCTAGTTGGTTCAGCAAGAACGAATTAACACAGTTGTAAACAATGATATTAATAGCTTTTAATAAGAATGGCAAGCTTTGGTGCTTTACAACCCGGACGATGATGCAAACTGGTAAGCCAATCAGAATCCAGTGAGAAAATGAGAAAAAGATTCAGAAAAAAGCTGGTAGTGATGTTAGCACTGGACGACGGGGCGCGGGGAAGGGTGAGAATATGGCGGCAGCAAAGCAAAAAGTTTAAACGAGGGAGGAGGATGAGGTGTGGCTGTAAATGCAGGTTCCTTTGTCTCCTCCTCATCTCCCCTCCCTTCAGTGAAAGTAATGGAGTCCACAAGAGAAGCCACTTGTCTTTTCCTCTGCCTGAAGGTGGGTTGTCATGTCTTCCACCAGGGCCCGAGATCCGCCTGAGAAGGTTGTTCCCACCTCCCACCCTTTGAACCCCAGATGAGCAGAGACAGACACTAATGATCCATCAGCTCTTTGGCTACTACGGGTCCGCCACCGGCTTCTTGCCTTCTAAGTGTTTTGTTCCACTCTTACTGACCAAACTGCAGGCTGAGACAATCCAGCAGCAGGAGCCTGAGCACAAGAAACCGGGTGGAAAGAGAGAGGGAAAAATAGAAAGGAGAAGGGTGGGGGTGGGGGGAAACGTTTGGATCTTTTAAGTGTCTGTGGAAAATGAATCATGGGGGCCGGCACAAGGGGAGATCCAGAGAAGAAACACATCTGGCCGGGAAGAAAAAAATGAAATGAGAATAGGTCTGAGGATCCAGAAGAAAAAAAAATAGCTTGTTTTTTCATGATTTAAATATGACATTTGTGATTTTAGACATCAAAATGTGTCTATAACGAAACAATTAATAAGAAGAAATCAGGGTGAAGATGAAGAAAGGAGACAAAGAGCTAAAAAAAAACAAAGACAAAGATTATAAAGGAAGCAGACAGTTTACAGAGTAAGACGGGATGAAGAGGACAAAACGGAGACTTTGAATTGCCGACTTTGAGGTTAATTCCATGTTATTCTAAAGTGGAGATGCCCCGCCCTAAACACAGACCTGTCTCCATCGTAGACGGGCAGAGGCAGGGAAATATGAGTCAAAGCTGCCAGCTCTCTGCTCTCTCTGGCCGCGAGGGCTTGTCATTATGACTTTTTTTTCCTCCCGTTCCCTTTTAGACGAGGGTAGACGCAAAAAGTAGCAGAAAGTCAAAGTCAGCCACGTCACCTAAGCAAAAAAAGAAAAAAAGATCAATGTGCATGACATTGTTAATAGAAAACAAATCTCTATGTGAATTTTAAGTTAGTTGCATGCTTTTGTAATGCAGTCGTGTTTTTCTTTCTCTTAAAGGAACCTTAAGAATGTTTTTTTACAACCCCACTCTGAAAAAAGAAGATTTCTGAGATTATTCAGTCCAACCGAGATATTCGTGATTGTCCTATCCGTTATTATTGTACGTCTTTAGATTTGTCATCCAACCACATTCGTAATACATATTGACCCATTTGGCATTCAACAGGAAATGCATGCGCTTCTTCTCAAAGTTCAGAAGTAATCATTGCCACAAAGGGCGTGATCAAAAGACGTGGAAGAGGAAAGAAGAAGAGAGGATCCTGTTGGACTCCAGACATGTTGGAAAAAGTCCAGATCTCTGAGGCTGCAGGCAGCAGACTGCAACGCAACCAGCAGTCTCAGTCTTCTTTAAGGCTTTTAACCGGATTAAAATAGAAATCTGAAACGTAAGCTCTTAAAATACGAGAATCAGAAAGAAATTGTGTTTGTGAATATTTGCTCTACCTCCTTTCATTCTCTTGTTTGTTATTTTTTTTCCAGGATTTCCATTTGAAAGTCAAAAGGAAAACAAAGTGATTGATTGTAACATTTTTACAGCACAAAGGAAGTACAGCTGAAACTTTCATAAAGCTTAGAGGTTACTCTGCCAAACCTACCAGGTCTTTTCTGCAGCTTTTCCAAAACTTACCGATTACTTTTTTCTGAACTTACATCATACTTTTCCAGGAAGTTCACTAGCTCTAAGGAGCTAGTGAGTACCATGACAGTTCTAGTACTCAAAAATCACTTTCTAGGAGTGACAAAGTAATTTCCAGAGCTCACCGGCGACTTTGATGAAACATTTAATGAACTAAGTGGATGTTTTTTGTAAAGAGTACCACGTACTGTTCAAAATCTTGCCAGGTGCTTATCTGGGACTAACTGACCACTTGCCCCAAAGTTGCAATGTATTTTTTCAGCACTTAAAATGTATTTTCTAAAACTTATCAGACACCTTATTGGGACTTTTATGTAACTTATATTACTTATTACTTCCCCAGAACCCATCTGGTATTTCCTGGAACTCGGTGGTTGCTTTCTGTAACTTCCCAAATGCTAAATGGATTGTAGAGGTTACTTTCTAGAAGTTTCACGACTTTTACCAATGCAGTAAGCATATTAGGACACAGTATGGATCTAACTAAATCAATGACGAAAAAAAGATAAAAACACAACTTTAACAAAATCAAAAATGAGTTGCAAAAAAGAAAAGAAAAAAAACAAAACAATGAAAATGTTTGTTTTTTTGAAATTTCATTGGTATTGTTTCATAAATACTTACAAATATTTTACAATTCTTCGGCCTCACTACATCGGTAAGAGTTTCGGGGGTGTGAACTCCTCCCCTGCAGTCGAAATGCGTGAGTTTGTATGTGTACATGTGCGAATCAGAGCGTGTGCATTAGCAGAACCAACCTCATGGGAGCAGTGAGAGGAAACGCCACTGAGTCCTGCTCCCTGTGGTCTCCCTGTTTTACACAGGCTGAGAAAACACAGTAACATGACCGCCTGGGCAGCAGACATGCTCACCTGTGAGTGTGTGTGTGTATTAATAGGTATGTGAGCAGATATTCATGTGTGAAAAGAAGAAAACTTAGCTTAGTTTAGCTTCCAGGTTCTGATAATGAATGCCTCTGCAGTTTCAAATGTTTTCTCCATTTCTTATGAAGCTCCTCAACAGCCTGAACGCCTACAACAGGAAACTGTCACTTAACGTCCCAGACCACCCTTCAGTGTAAATGTGCTGACTGTATTTCACAGTTTATTGGACAGTGCCATCCTTTCTGAGGTTCTTTTCTTTCTGTTGAAAACCACAACGGCATCAAAGTAATGACACGAAAGGACTAAGTCAGAGCTTCAGGAGATTTGTGATTACAGGCAGGCAATGCTTCATTGAATCAAAGGGGGGTTAATTCAGCCTTCTGTTTTCCTTCTTACCCTTGAAGCTCAAAGTGGGGATTTCCTTAATGCAGCTCCATGTCCTTAAAATAGGGTGCAGATATTAAATTACACCGTCCAACAGTTTACAATAAACCATCTTTCTAACACAATCTTGTATTAGAAATCCAGCCAGCTGCCCTGGCCCTGCTGAAGAAAAGACGTCCTTCAGCATGATGATGCCACTAATATATTTAGCGGCGTCACAATCGTGACCAAGGAATTTATTTCACTTTCAAGGACTCCAAAAAGCTTACTGATTAAATTTTCAGTTGATGTTCAGCAAATATTGAAAGTTTAGAGTGTTTGGATAATACTGATGCAGTATCACAATATTCATCCATCACGCCTGCCGGTGGTAGTCAGAGCACCCGGTGGTGCCAGGGTGTGGCTGCCTTGCTTGTGTCAAACCGTGCCAGGGAAGCTGTAGCTACAATATAGTAACTTACTCCTATCAGTTTGTGAATGTGTGTGTGAATGGGTGACTGACTAAATGTGGTGAAGATCATTTAAGGTCATTTCATGTCATTTGGACTTGATAAAGAACTATACAAGTACAGGCCATTTACCTTTTAGATATTATTTTTTTTACAAATGTGTCGTAGGAGGGACGACCGATTTGCTCACCTTCTTATGGGTTGGGGCTTATTATCTTATGCAAAGGTTTGGCACAAAGTCAGTAGGTCATGGAAATAGATCTCAAATGGACACGGTACATGAATATTTTCATGTCTGGGAAAAATCTGGGATTGAATGGGTTAATTTGGAGTGTTTTGCTTAAATGCTGGGATTAAAGTGATATCTGAGGCCAGTTGATTACAAAGGCTTTATTTATGAGTTTTAAATCAAAGGGAACTGAGTAGAAATGCACAACACAATTTTCAGAATTTTTTATCTGTTGAAAAGTATGGAAACGGTTGAGCAATATCTTACATTTTGTATTTATTTTCTTTTGCATAGAAACGTATCAATTCTGTTGATACGTTTACAATTCTTCATGTATTCTAGGCCTTCAGCAAGTGAAGACAGGACTTGGTAAAGTTAATGTTTACTCACTTTATTCTTTAAAAATGTGTACACTGCCCTGAAGTGGAATATAAATTGTTGCTAAATTATTAAAAGCTGGAGAAGAAAATTGCTGTTAATTTTCTGCTTTGCCTGGTTTTCCTTCTCTTCATTTGAGTGTTCAGACATAAATGGAAGCAAAGTGAAAGGCAAAGAACATGTTAGGTTATAATTTCTGGAAATGAAAATCAAAATGAGAAGTTTGGTTCTGGTTTTAACCTCCCAGGAAAAAAAGGGGTTAAATTTAGACACAAAAAGAGCTTGAATTAAAAAAAAAAAACTAAAAAAATAAAACAGACTTGCTTCTTCCTTTCTTTCTTCGCTCCTCCATCCTCCAGTTCCTGCAGAGGACACGTGGAAGAATTTTTGGGTCGTCATAAAGTTTCTGAGTCCAGCAGGGAGAGTGAAAAAAAAAAAAAAGACAAAAAGCAGGAATGAAAAAAAAAAAAAAAAAAGCCAGACTCCGCCTCAGCATTATGACTGGCTGCAAGAGATCGTCTGGTCAACAAACTGAGCAGCAAAAAGAGCAGACACTCCCCGAAGCAAAAAGAAAAAAAACCTATATGTGTGTTTATGCTGCGAGGAAAGATGGTAGGAATCCAGACAGACTGACAAGTTCTGAATATTTTTACCATACAAAGTACTGAATTTGAAGTTTATTCTGAAAATGTGTCGATTGAACTTCATTCTTGGATGTGAAAGCTAGAACCCACTTAAGTCACATATGAAAGTGTTGGTGAGTCAGATTATAGGTGAATAGAGCTGAAAGAGAAGAGCTTTCACCATTGTAGCACATTGACTAAACTTCTCACCAAAATAATAATCAGACAAAGGGAAATATGATTCACCTGCAGCAATCTGAGATCATTTGCATTTCTTTTGGTCACCATCTGGAGGCTGCAGCAAATAGTTCTTCCAAGCTGTGCAGAAATGGTTCCTTGGTGTGTGCTGGGACGACTTTAGGCCTTAAATTTGATTAAACTTTGTAATACAGACGCTGCTGCAGAGCTAACTTACTAAAATGCCATAATGGAGCTACAAAGTTCACCCTTGTTCAGAAAGCAGTGAGGAAAGTGTGTTTCTGAAGGAAATGCAACTCCAACAGAATTTTTAAAAAATCAGTGTTTCGGCAATCTGGCAATTATGATTTATGTCTTTGAAAATACCACCATCAAAAAGATTTTTAATCTCAAAGTAAAACGAGGGATTCTCTTGTTTGTTCTGGAGAGCTATCAGACATTAATGTGTGAAAATTATTATATTAAATTACTTTTTTATGGGAGTACCCTTATTTAAGTGAAAAAAATGTACAAACATCCAGCCTTTAATATGAGTACATCTAGTGAAAAGAGAAAAACTCACACGTTTCAAAAAATTATTACTCTTTCTACAAAATGACTTACATTTCTTTGCTCAAATGAACTCTTGGAATTTGATCACAATCATTGTTATTTTGAGAATTTATTTTTCCTGTTGATTTGAATTCATTTAAGTGTGACGTGGAGACAAAGTAGCACTAAATTCAGTCCAAAGGTAATGAAAACTCTTATTCAAACATTTCTCCAAACTGAAAGACTGAATATTGTGTGAAGCACTTTGTGGTCATCTGAACTTGATAAAGCGCTATACAAGCACTTTACCATGCTAACTGGTCATTTACCAGTTGAATGAATTTTCTGATTGGGTATTGAAGTTTCTGACATTGTGTAAGGTAATTTTCTTCCTCATGTCATTTATCTCTGAGCCTTGAATCAGACAAACAAATGAAAAATGTGAGCTTCTCTTTAAATCTGATTCAAACATTACAGAGAAAACAAGTTAAAGTATCAACTAGAGTTTCTTGTCCCACCTGTTTGTCATTGTGAACCGAGAATAAAGATAACCGCAAAGTTCAGTGACGCAAAACAGTAGAGATCAGTAATGAAACTGGTCTCAAAGTGAAAAGAGGCTAAGGTAAGTTGCAGTAAAGGTTGGCTGACAATGCAACGCAAAGAGGAGGAATCAGAGAAGTGATCTGAAGGAAAGCAGAGGCAGTAACCAGACACAGAAATCTCTCAGTGGACGTCAGCCAACAGGCATGTACTAATGCTTTAGCTATGTCATGGGCTGCCTCCTCTACCTCCGCCCTTCTCCTTCTACCCCTTCTTTTTTCAACCTTCCCCTCTGACTTACCCACCCCCTCTCTGAGCTCAGTCGTACCCTGATTTCCATCACTTTCTTACTTTGCAAGTCACCCAGCAGTTTCTGACTCACACCGTCGAAACCCACGTCTGGCACATGCCCTGCACGAGCGACGTCATCACAAACAAAAGTTGGTTACATGTAAAGCTTCTCTCTAAGAGCTTCAGGATAAGTTTACTGCTCTGGGATCATCCAACGTTTGTCGAAGTCTCAGCAGAAAAGCAGGCTAGCAAAAGCCATGATGGTGATTTTCCGTTAAAGCCCTGAGAAGCCAGTGGGAGAGTGGGAGGGGCCAGACAAAAGAAGCTGGAAAAAATAATACAAGCATCTGTAGGAATTTCTTCCATCATTAGCCAGACCTCTAAATGCAGGAAGCAGATGAGGGTAGCGTTTGCTACTTACCGGCCTCCAAACACAAGACAAACCTTACTTATGGGTGAATTTAGAAGAGAAAAATTAGATTAGCAACAAACTGAAGATTAGTTTTATTCATGCAAACTGCAAGATCAATCCGAGCGATGCTGTGAATTAGATAGCTTCACTTTTAAAGTACATTTTTGCAGTCGAAATCAATTGTTTTTGGTTGCAGTAGCTACAGTTAAAAACTTTCATGCAATTTTGGTCAGCCTTCTCACGCAGTGTGGGATGATATCATCAGGTCGCCGAAAAGCGACCAGGTTGGAAGGGGGTGCAGACTTTACTACTGAGTGTAATGTGGGAACGGCAGCCCCTGCCACTTTAAGACTCATGTGCCTACCACATGGCTCCACCGGGATGTAATCTGTTCCAGGTGCTCAATGAGACTTTTTTTTTTTTTTTTTTTTTCCAGAAATGTTGGTAACATATAAACAAATGGTAGTTGTCTTTCACATGCACAGAAGCACAAATTTGCACATCCGCGTGTGGCACGGGGGGCACAGAAATTAGATCAAGGATTTGTGCAAAGATGAGATCTTCCTACGTTGGTTTTCATGGACTACGCAGGAAACATAAAGCACTTCAAGCTGAGCTACAAGCGCATGAGGGAACTAACTCTGAGGAAAAAAAATATTATGTCAGCAAGTTGCATTTATTTAACATTGCTGTTATTATTACACCGGAAAATTACCATCTCCAGTAACAATTATTAAATTATAACAATATATATGTGGGGTTTTTTTGTTGTTTTTTTGGGGGTTCCTTGGATTACCAGTATCTGGTCCCGGCCTTCTCTACACAGCAGCAGTTCCAACCACACGCCACCCTAAGGCCTGGGTAGCATTTAGGACTCTTATTAACACACTAACTCCCAAACAAACTACATGCATGTGGTTGTTGTTGCTCAACAGGAACTCGCCTGGGGTTTTCCTCCAGTAAACTGTACATTTACCTATTAGTGTACTTTACACTGCTAATTAAGTACCTAATCCCATTGCTCTAAATGGATTGCTACCCAAAAACACACATCTGTTACAGATTATATCCTCCCAATTAGAAGTTGAAGGTTAGAAATAAACATTAATCTTATAATTGAAAACCATTTGTTGTGGTAATGCATGTGCGCATGCAGACGTGGACACATTTGTTACCCCTCCAGGTAGAGTTATCTAAACAGAATAAAGATTAATTCATCCTTTATTGCGGTTGCATGCAATTTAGGGGAAAAAAATCAACAGATAACCTAAGAACATCAGTGGAGAGAAATCTACATGTTCAAAGATAACTGGCTTTAGTTAAGTCACAATTATTGATACCTCTAAAAGTTATATTTTTCGAAAAAAAAAAAAAAAAAGGCATATTTGTGCTTTACCTTTTAAGTTGATCTGACTGTCTAAGAGCTTCAAGTAAGTGAAGATCTGATATGATGTGACACAGAGGCAAGTTTTGCTCTTCAAAATGTAAAAGACATTCTCTGTCAGCAAGTTGCATTGTGTAACTTGCTGACAGAGATTTATTGTTTCGAACCGAAGTTTGAAACAACAAATCTCAGTTTGAATCTCAGGACCAGAATGTGCAACACTGCAATTAAAAGGAACTGCTTGGATACAATTTTTGGCACATTTCAAAGGCAACAACTTCATGCCTGCACTATTTGATCTGTGCGATGGATTCTCACTGATGCCCACACATAATAGAAGTTTCAGGGTTGATGGGAAAAAAGGAAAGAAAAGTTTGAGGAAAATGTTGGTTAATTGTCATCTCCATCTTAAACACAAATATTTGAATTGAGTCTTTTCCCAATATCAGGCAATCCATGTTTATTTTGCTTTCGTGTTCATAAGGAGGATGGTAAGAGAGGTAAATTTAAAAAAACAAATCTCTTTATCTCAATGTTGGATGCTGCGTAAATGGTTCATTTTCAAAAACACTGGAAAACTTGTACAGGAAAGTTTGTAAAAAAAAAATACTGTATTTTCCGTACTATAGAGCGCACCTTCATAAAAGCCGCATGTACAAAGTAAAAAAAATAAAAAATTGCCAAGTACATGCATGAGCCGGACCATGTTATAAGCCACTGACGTGACTGCTTCATGAATGAGCTTAAACGCCCCTTTTTGGGATCTCTGCATGTGTTTTCTCTGGACAGCAACCCTAACATTTGGATGCAGACAAACTGCAATGCAGGCAGAGAGGAAAAGACGAATTGAAGATGTTTCTCTGGGAAGAAACTGCCCAGAGAAACAGGAGGAAGAACAGGAGATTTGGTGATGTAGATTTTGATATGAAGAAAGTGGAATATAATCTGAGCAACCTTTAGGGACAGAGAAAAACTTTTATTTTTGTTAATCGCAGAAAGGAAAAAAACAAGTAAAAAAAAACGCATTTATGCTTCCTTTGATATTCATTTTATTATTGTAACACTCAAGATACCTTAGATATACCAAAGCGAGTCTGCTGACAGTGGCTTTATCTCGCATTGGTCTTCCTTCGGCTGTGACGGTGTCTGTTTCTCTCAGCTGAGGTTCTCCCTTGCAGCTGCCTCCCAACCCCCTCTCGTAGGTTTGCGGGTGGAAAAAATGACACTGCTGCAGACTGAAACGAGAAAGATAACGGCGCTCCCAGACAGAGCAGTCAAGTGCAGACCAAAGAGAAGATTTCAAAATCTGAGCTACATGCTACATAAAATACAGCAATGCTGTATTTGTTCCATCATCAAACAAAATAAAATATTAGAAAAAGACACACAGATGACCTGGTCTGTGTGTCAAATCAGCCAGGACTGTGTGTAAAAGGAACTGTCCCTCCAACAACAAGGAGTAATACACAAAGTGGCTTTTTGTTGTTGTTGTTGTTTTGTTTTGTTTTTTCAAGCTGGTATTTTAAGATGTTGCTTCAAATTTCCACATAATGTTCTTTGTTCATGGTGCCATTCATTTTGTGAAATGCACCAGTCCTTCCTACGCTAAAGCACCCACACAACATGATTCTGCAACATATACATCACAGTTGGGATGATGCTCTTAGGGTTCTAATCTAACCGGTTTTTTCAGGAAATGAAATAATGGTAATTATGACCAAAGACTTTGTTTTACTTTCATTGGACCACTGGATATGTCTTTGAAAACCAACAATTTTATGTTTCTTCATAAAATGCAAGCTTCTGTATGTTTGTCTTGAAATAATGACTTCTTCCTTGCTCAGTGGCCCTTCTGCCTTTTTTGGTACAGAATCAAAGCTGTGCTGCAAACCAACCATTTTTTTTTATTTTTTTATTAGCCTTTCAGCAGCTAACACGGTCATGCCAGCATCATCTGGGGCTTTCACAAATTGTTGAAATGCACAGTATTCCTAATGCATGTGAACTTTAAGTTTTGAAAAAAAGACAAAAAAGCTTGCTTAATCTTTACCGAGCAAAAAAACATTTATTCTTTGCTTCAGTTTCTATTAAAAACAAATATCAACACCAGTTCACCATACGTGGGAATGGGTTTCAAAGGAAGAGGCCTGGCCTGGTTGTCTAGCTGCAGATTATAGTTTGGATTTAGGTTTAAATTGCACATCTCTTGTTTATGGGCTGCCTCAAGGGCTCAAGTTTCAAATTGACCAAATGTCAGCGTTGACTTCCCATGTTCTTCCTTCTACATAGGTGGGGCCTGCTTTGGTTAAAAACCAAAGAAATAGAAATCGTTTATGCAAAAAAAAAAAAAAAAAAAGAAGAAAAAAAAAGAATTGTGATAAGTTAGTCATATGGCAGCGTGACATAGGTGGAAACCTCCACCACCCTGCTTCTGCCCCTTGGTCTAGCTGTTTTCTTTTCTCCCAAATGTGAGGTCCTTCAAGTCTGCAGGAGTCGTTTTACTTCCTTGATGTCAGACCAGCTGCAGCAGCCAAAGTGAAACCAGGCGCTGAGATCCTCCTTGACAAAAAACCCACAAATCTCAATGCTTGAGATATGCTTGCGATACAAACGTATCTCAAGCACATCGTTAACGCTAAAGCATATTTTTATCCTTCTTAGAAGACGTTTTTCCGACCAGTTGTCCTAGTAATTGTTGAAGCTCATAGGTTTTAGAAGACGTAGCAGGCATTAAGATGTTGACTCAAGAAACTATGGGAAACCTGTGAAAGATGGGGAAGATGTTTGTTTCCTTGTCAGCATTTATTTAAATACCTCCCATTCTTTTGGTGGGAGAAGGTAAACATCAAGTCTGGCATGACGGGGCTGTTATATGCTAATCTTCAAGAGCTCACAGAAAGTTTGTATCCCCTCCCCTCTAACTTTGACCTCTATTCTGCAGCTCATGGGAGTCATCCATCATTCCTCCTGCAGGAACCCCTCTGCTTTCCTCTGTCGCTATTGGGACAGAATCAGAGAGCAAGATAACTTGGACAAAACAGATTTAAAACTAGTTTCTTTCATTTCTGAGTGTCTATTGGAGCTGGCTAGCATCATAGAGACTGTAATACTGTGGTATGTAGTGCTAGAACTAAGTGGCAAAAACAAACTTCATACTGAAAAAAAAAATAAAAAAGGTTTTCTCCTCTCTTGGAAGCTCCACCTCTCGACATCCATTAAACTAAAATAAAAGAGCAGAAACCAGAGTAATCTGGAAGAGGTGGAACTGAAGGAGCAAAGTAATAGGAGGAGCCATAAAACTCACACAGCTGTAGCCTACTTATTAACATATTTTATTCCCTTACTTGCCGCACTTTTACAAGTCCGTCGTTCGCTTTGCTGTATGTCTTTGTGAATTAAAAGGAGTATGTATGTTTTATTTTGGTTATGGGTGAAGTCTATTGTCTCCTCTCACTCTTGTGTGTCACCCCGTGCTTTTCCCCTCCAGATGTGTAATGATATACAGCTGTGTCGAACTTACCCCAAACCAACCAGTGAGTGAGAAAGAGAGAGACAAAAAAGGAGAGAGAGAGAGAAAAAAAGGTTGTTCAGACAGCTGAACTCATTTCATGTGTGCTGTAATGTGGAAACGATTTCAGTCTTCTCCTCTCTCACCGTAGCAGAGCCCAGCTTTAACTCCTGAAGAACCAGTCCACAGGAAACTCTCAAAACACGATCAAGGATGCTTGTTGGTTCCCTCCCTTCACAGCTCTACAACTGATCACGTTTACATCGTAACACAATCTAAATAAGCGTCTGTAATTCCCCTTTGACGTTTTGTTTAAACGTTGGCAACCATTAGAACTAGTATGGTGTCGCATTCTCCCATATTAATCAATTTAAAAGGTTAGATATGTAGAATCGCTATTGTTGTAGAAGGAAGGCACAATTTTTAAAAGTGGGTGAAATGACATAGCATTTCAACCATAAACTTCAATGTATTGTATTCTAACGACACACACACACACACACACATATATATATATACTAAAAAAAACCTTTAACTAAGCAGACCACTCTGTAAAACTCATGAAATTTGTAGATGACACCACTGTATTGGTTTGATCCAGGAGAGTCTGCATACAGAGGACAGGTAAATCTGCAGAAGTACAGTCAGCCACAGGAGCTATTACTCATCTTCCACAATTCCATTATTCAGTCTGTCCTCTGCAGAGATGGGTAGTAACCAACTATTTTAGTTATGTTCACTTTAGTAACTTACTGCAAAATTTTTTTACCGACAGTAGTAGGCTTATGTCTTTCTACTTTTACTTGAGCAGTATTATTAGGAAGTATCATTATTCATAGTTGAGTAAAATTTCTGGATCCTCTAACCACTGCGAGCAACTTCACTGAATGAATCAGATGCAAACACAGACCTACAGTTCACGTTCAAGTGAAAGTTCTTTGTGAAAATGCTTTGTTGTTCTACGGCCAACTGTGTGTAATTTTATCTCAAGATAAATAGTTGTTTTGTGAAGGCCTCAAAGTTTGTTTTCTCTTTGTTTACCTAAATACAAAATGGTGACTGGTGGAAGTCTAACACTACTCATGGCAACAGTAGCACCATCGACACAGAATGAAAGGATCAGCTTCTTTTTAGCAAGAACAGAATCACAAAGACCAAACGATCAAATATAAAGTAGAACACTATAATGCTGTGGAAAGTTATAGAAGAATATCCCAAAATTTGAACATACATTGGTGAACTGTTGAATCTGACATTTAAAAATGGACAGGCAAACTTAACATAACACATATGTTCACCCAGACTGAAAGGTCAGGTAAGGAGGACATCAGTAAGATAAATACCAACTTTAGCAAAAAAAGTTAGCTAAAAGTTAGTTAACCAGAAGTTAGTGTTAGCTAACTTGTGGTTGCTAACACAAACGTAACTAATCAGTTAGCTAAGCTAAAGGGTTGTTTCACAACTTTGATGGTATATGTACAAAAGCAAACCTCTTAAGAATTGTACTTAAAAAGCTACAAACATTAATAAATTACATCACTGATATTGAAACACTTCACCGGGTCCTCGTAAAATAATTCTGAAACCTTCTGCATACTAGACAAGTCGGACAAGTGGCTGATCAGAGAAAGCTTGCGTTTTTGGAGTAACTTCTGGTTAGCTAACACAAAGGTTAGCTAACTTCTGGCTAGCTAACACATGCTTTACCTTTTGCTTAAAGCTACAACAAAGTCCATCACACAAATTTTAAAGGGAAAGTTAAGAAATATTTTTGCAGTCCAAACATATTTTGTCACCTGGGGCTAATATTTTTACAAAATTTTGGTTTGTGCTCTTAAGACAGCTTGCAAGAATTACCCTGTGCTATGAGTATCACTCATTCCCTCTTTACACGTTCTTACAGTTTCAGACAGAAGAAACACTACACATACGACCGTTCACTCGTTTCCCAGTCTCACTGGATTTTTTTTTTTTCTTCTTTCTCAAACCACGGCCCAGCTCTATCTAGCAATTAACTGCCTGCCGTGGACTCTGGTGACATTGTGTGGGGATATTTCTGTCACGTTTATTATGCGTTTGCTGACCAGACTGTGAGTCATTTAGACATAGAAGCAAATCTACCGAGGGACTGTTTCCCTTTAAGGGAGGTGCCTTGCTCTCATTTTTGTCCTGTTCCTTTACTTTTTTTGAGAGAGGTTTTTGCTTCTTCCCATTGTCTTCAGTTCGCAAAATCCAGGCTTTTAAAAATGCGCCTTTTATGTGAAACGTAATTCAGTCAGATTCATGAGGTTCCGAAACTCCAGCTTGCGTTCACTGATACGCATTTACACACCTCTCGCCATCCACTCCCTGCCTACAGAAAAGTCCTATCAGGGCAGTAGCATCCATACATTTACACGTCACAATCTTGGCCAAGATGTTGTATAATTTTAGGCACTTAGGTTGAATGACTGCTTTTTAAAATCCAAGCCTGCTTTTAACTGATTCCCCTTCATTTCTTCCAGTGTTGTGCAGACAGACAGCAGGGTGAACTTCACCAAAGGCCTCAGCATGCAGATATGCGCTCAGGCCTGTCTGGCCAACCAGTTATCCAAATTCTTTAACCCAGCCTGCGTTTTCCACATTAAGAGTGCCTGGCCTGGAATCTTACATAGAGCAGAGAAGAAAGTCGCTGCACAACATGAATAAGTTCAAAATGAAAAGTTGCATTTCCAACAGAATCAGTTTGACCAACTAATGATGTTTAAAAAAACAAAACCATCTACACTAAGACACATTTCCTAAATAAATATCATCTGCAGATACAGTTACATCCTGGTACTTGAAAGATAATATTAGCACCCTTAATACATTTTTTTTTAATTTTTCAGCTCCTTCATTGGCAGCAGAAAAATTTATTTTGTCTCTTCATAACATTAGAATGCAGCAGTCAGACAGATGAAAATCCCCATCCCCGTTTTTGCTGATTTGAGCCAGCAAAATAACTCAAACTACAATATTCGCATGGGCCACATTAGTTTTATAGAGTTTAACCTTAAAACACCTGAACAATATTTAAGATGCTATTGAAATCATCAGACATAAACCAAGTCTGGAGATTTAACGATAATTGTCATTCTTCATCTATCTGGTCATGTTCCATGCTGTGAAGGACCCAAATCTGGGGCAGCCAGGTGACTGCCTGAAAGATAATGCAGTGACGGTAATCAACAGAGAGAGCAGCCTCAAATGTTTACACTAGTTTACTTTTTAGGTGAGGAGACAAAACTATAGAATAAAAAAACATCATAAAAGATTAAAATAATATTTGTCTCCCTACAACAAGCCCAAATTCTGCCTCTCAAAGATTGGGTTAGGGTTAGGGTTAGGAACCTTTTATGTCTTCTTCTCTTTTCAATCCACATTATTTTTAGGTAAAGAGTCAATGTTATTTTAAACCTTGGCAATATGCAAACTGGTAAATGGGGCTTCAACGCAAACTCGTGAAAGAATGTGAAAAATGGCTTATTTTAACAAGAAATACCAGAATAAATTCCAGTTTCCTTTTATCGAAGTCACTTTCTAGAACAGAGTGTTGCATTTTCTTTCCTATAAAGAAAGTCGATTTAAGGTTTTCATGGAGCAGCCTGAATTGAAAGAAGCGTTTGGAATATAGGCTGTAATTTAAAAACCTCATCCGCCCCTGCATGTCTGCCACTATGTGCACATGCAATGCCCTGTTTAATTAGGGCCTACCTCTGTACGAGAGCTTTTTATCTCACAATGTAAACACTGCGCATTTCTTTAAAATTATCTTTCCTCCTCTACATATTCTTTTTCTTTGCTTTTGTCCATTTTTCTCTTCCTGCTTCAGTTCTAAACAAAACATGAGTTTGGGAACCCAGTGGAAGAAGGTTAACAGGTTCTGCTCTTTCAGACTCCTGTGAAAAATGTATTTAATTTTAAAACTTTCACAAAAGAAACTGAAGAAAGGGGTTTGAATTTGCCTCCGCCCCCTTTCATAACATACTTTCACCAAATAAAACCTTCTAAAGATGTCAAATTAGTAAATAGAGTCCAGTTTTACTGTGCCTTAAGCTCAGTAAAACTGCAGATAATCTGAGGAGGCTCTTTGTTGGTGAACAAAAAGCATCAACATGACCAAGAAAGAACTCTGGTCCAATCAGACTTAAATACATTTCTTGACCTTTTCCTGACTTTCTGATCTAAATGTAAAACGTCATGAATGGCGGAAAGCAAATTGGCATCAAATTATTAGCAGGATCTCCACAGTGAAACAAGGTGGTGGCTGAATCATGTTATGGGAGACATTTTTCTTCTGGACAGGGAGGTTGAACAGCTGAAGGATGGCGCTAAGTACAGGGCAATCCTGGATGAAAAGGGTTGAAACTGCAAACAAGGTAAGACTGGGACCACTTTTCAGTCACTTTTAAAATGAAAGTGTTTAGAACAAAGCAACTTAATTCCAGTTGACTTATTTGACTTCAAAATGATGTTGGCAGTTACTGTCTCTCCAATTCAACCGGTGTTGAGCTATTTTGCAAAGAGTGGTGAGACGTTGTTTGTCTCCAAGTGTAACAGCGATGGAAGGCAGTTTATGGAGGTTTGGCTTGGCGAGTGCCTACAAATGGATACAGTTTTCAGATCATTAATAGCGAAGAATTTTGAAAACCAATAATGCATTACCTTGCATTACTCTATTACTAATAAAATACATAAACGTTTGTAGTAGTGATGTGATAATTATCAGGATGTACTTGAACTTCCTTGCCTGTGAGGAAAACAAATATGAATATTTATGCAGAAAACACAGGGAACATTTATTCTATGATGTTTTATCTGGAGAAACGTGGCTCATTTTCAAAAGTGACTACCTAATATTGTATCTTCCCAAAGATAATAAGACAACATCCGGGATGAAACTGCAATTGATGTTAGCATTCCATTTATCCTGAGAAAACTTATTGATTCTAAGATGTTGGAGTGAAGCTGAATTATGGGACATACAGAGAGATTAAAGTGAGCCAGGATGGAGTTTAAACAGTGAATCCTTAGCGATCTGCATGCAGGCTCAGCTGGCCACACTGTGAAAGACAGCAGTGGCGAAGAGCTGAGCACCTTAAGAGTTAAAAGTTTATCATTTCTGGTGGGAGGTTGCGTGTCAAAATTCCACTAAATCAAATTCTGTGTCCATATCTACACATTTTTACACCTTACCACTTAAAACAATTTTAAGAGCAAGTAGTCTCCTGTGATTATTTACAATGAAGCAGCGTTTTTTGACTGTAATCACACTTTAAAGAGCTCTTAAGACTGATGATGTGGAGCTTTTCAGCCATCTTTAATTCCCTGCGCAGCCTGTCTGATCTCTTCCACCCACTTCAGGGCTTCAGAGTAGCTCTGCAGCGAGTGGGAGCGCTGCCATCTTTAAATCACATTTCAACTCACTCACTCGCTCCTCCTCTTCTTTTTTTTTTTTTTACTCTGTTGTATCTCTCAGGATTGACTCAGGTATAAGATTTGGGTGGAAACCTTGTAGACTGGTGCCCCTCAATGACTTTTCGTGGGTGCAAAAGTTGCAGGTAAATTACGAGGAGGGGATGTAAAAAAAAAAAATTTTTAAATAAAAAATGACCACAATCAAGAGTCACTTCTAGATTTTAGGGCTGCATAAACAACACCACAGTACAAAAAGAGCACCCAAATCATGCATCATCTAAGGAAAGGGGTCTTTATTCTCATAAATATATAATTAAGCATTGTAGTCTATGGGATGGAATGAGTTGTGTCTATGTGATAAAATGCTGGATGTGGCCCTGGATGGATATTGTTGGAGTTGTGGTGGAGCAGATGACATGTCTGGTCATGTGGGCAGGTAAGAGCTGCACAAAGACAAAGAGAGAGAGAGAGAGAGAGAGAGAGAGAGGAAAGGGAGGAGGAAAGTTGGATCTTCTCTCACACCTGCCTTTTTGACAGTCTGTAATGTTCCCCTAGTTTGTTTGTTTTTTTGTTTTTTTTGTGTGTGTGAAACACTGCATTCCTCCGGTGGAGTTTTCCCAGAGAGAACGCTGCTGTGGTTCTGACTCATCTCTGAAACATTAAAAGTTAAAGCTTGCTCATAGGGACTTTATTAAAAATGCTTAGTGGATGAGTTCTGCATGATGTGTTAATGTGTGGGAGAAGTGAAGCTTTAATTTCAATCAAATCAACGCGAAAAACGAGGGATTCGCCAAATCCGCGCGCAAAGCTTTGACGCAAACGTCCAGTCCAAAATTATTTAACGCGGAATCTCAACATGAGTTGCAAAAATCCGAGTAGACTCAGAGCTTCCCGGTGGTAAAAAATAAAATAAAATAAAAATAAAAATATCCCCACTCACGCTCATCTTCTTGTGCGCATTTTACGCACAAAAAGTATCAGTACGCAGGGCCAGACGCCCGTACTGACCTGATCTGCACCGACGCTCTGTAAAAAGAGAGACTCGAGTTTGGCCTCCGTCTGCCTTATAAACCTCGACGCTGTCCACGTCCTCAAAAAGAATGGATCTAATTAAAACGTTGCACTCGTCATCATCGCCAAAGCCTCTGCCAAACTGTTGCTGGTGGAGAGGAAAAAGGCAGGGAGATGCCGGACCACATGACTGCCTCCAAGCTGCAGAGGGATGGGAGTCAGATTGGGTTTCTCCTCACCCATTGGCTGACGGGCCGACTTTTGACACGCAGACCAGGGACCCTCCTGCCGTATAAATAGGCCTGATAGATCTTTATTATTCTAGCATCACGGCAGCAGGCTTCTGCTAAGTTTGGAGTTATTCGTGTCACCACAACTGTATGCCTGCTTAAAGGTGGTTTAAAGACAGGGGCTCTGCGGCACAAGGAGTCTGCATGTCTGTTTAGACATGCTCAGCTTTGTGGATACTCGGATTCTGTTGCTGCTTGCAGTAACATTATATCTAACATCATGCCAATGTAAGTTTTGATTGTCTACTCTTTCTCTGTGATGGATCTATACTTTTTCCCCCCTTTGGGTCCCTGCTTCTTGAGGATGTTTTCGCTTGGCTTTTGTTTGGGACCTACATGATGACGGTCAACCTGAACTCAACCGGACTGAGCTCATGCAGAGGATTCTCCACTTTATCAAAGGATACAATTGTTATGTGATTAGTTCTTTTTTTTTGTTTTTTTTTTTTTTTGTGTTTTTGTCTCTTTTTTCATTTAAAGGATAAGAAAAATATTTATGTGGGGCGAGACCTTCATAACAAGTTTCCCTTCCATTGTTTAATGCATGTTGAATTAACATTGGCCCCATCCATTAGAAAAATTGGATGGAAAGCTTTTGTGGGGCGTTGGACACATTGTTCCATCCACACGGCCAAGAAATGCAGCTTTGCGTTTCATGTTGCAATGTCTCCCCCTGGTGGTCATGGAGGCGAGCACCTATTTGGCACTAATTTAGGCTTCTTTTTTTATTATTATTAAATCAACAAGCAAGAAATGGCATAGATAGAAATAGAATAAATTAATAGAAAATTTAAATTTAAAACAATTTTGTCTTTAATTGAAAAAAAATTAAAAAGTTGTATCTCTCTTTTTAAAGTTCTTGTTTTTAAGGCTAAAAATAACCCCCAAATAACAGAGAATTTCAAAGAAAATACCTCAAAAAATTCACTTAACTTTAGTTTGACTTGCGTTATAAGGCTAAAAGGGATATGAGGCGACCAGTCTCACTCATTAACACTCTAGTGTGCCACCTGCTGGACCAATGTGGACATGACATGCCAGAGTTCACAGGGAGGTCCCAGCAGCTCCAATCCCAGCCTTGACCACCTGATCCCAAAGCCATCCAGGGAGGAACTGGTGTTCACCTGCTTCAGAGAATAAACAGGAGACGCAAACTGTCATAAAGACAAGCTAAACCTTTGTCTTTTTCAAGAAGAGGAGCTCAGCAACAGAATCAAAGCACATTGCAGTACACTGGGAGTTACAGATGTCATTGGGAATTACCTACATTTGGCCTTGTTTTCAGTGGCACGCAAAAATATTCTAGTCCCGAAGGCATACCCTGCAAGTTCGGACCTGTTAGCAATTTGCAGCTTTAATATCTGGAATGCTGCAGGTTCCCAGAGATGAACGTCCATTACACGGTTAAAACATCTCAGAGTGGTTACAGTGAATCACTGAGTTTGTTGAGCCTGGAGCTCCTAGTTTTGTGTGAGCTGAGACGTGTTAGGTCACACGTAATTTGAGAGGAGACTTACTTGTTTTATTATATACTTTATATTCTTTAAATGTCAAGGAGGGTATGAGTGAAAGAAAAGCAATCCTACGTTCAGGCAACACAGAAAGCCAGATTTTATGTTTTACCAGGCACAAAAATATACACAGTATGTCTTTATATCTTAACATCTTCAATCAGTACATCATGTTTTTTTAATAGATAATGTATTATCTAATTAAAATAAGAATGAATACGTCAAGATTGTTTGCTCTGTACATTATGAAATTTTCTAACAGAGTATTCCCTTTTCTCCCCCTGTCCTCTCCTTTTCCTCCCTCCTCGCCCGCATCATCATCTCTACAATGCCACAGCGGTTAGTATGCATGCATGCCACCATCATAACAACATATCTGAAACACAGCTTTACCTTATCTAGTCCACCTTGCCATGTCTTCCGAATCCCTTGAAACACATCAGGAAAAAGCCACCGTCAGCTACTGCTGACCAGTGTGAGCTGTCTCAGTCACGGCAAGAGGATTTCTTCTAGACTGAGCTGAGCTGTTTCTCTCAGCATTTTCTCTTTCTTTCTGTCCATCGTTAGGTAAGGGTCCTATTGACTCTAGATCGTGTCAGTGAAAGCTAAAACCGTGGTGCTGAGGCACCCATGAGAGCCTGGCACAAAGGATCCTTTCTGAGGACAGCCGAGAGGGGGCCAAAGGGAGGTTTTTCACGACTGGCTTACTTTGAGTCAGTTTGGAGTCTATATTTGCCTCTCATTTCAGATAGATGCAAAGTCCGAGGTCTGATCTCAGGTCTGTGAGTTGGAGAAAAGAAAGAAAAGGCCATTTCTGTCTGAATCACTCTGCTTTGATGGAGATTGCCCCGCCTGAGGTTTGCCAGTTAGAGCGTTAGCAACAGTAGCATCTTAAGGTGTACACTGCGTGGTTCTGGCATCATCTTAGAATATGACTTGCCTTAAGGGAACCCTTGTGAATTATTTCTTTATTCTCAAGAAATGATTGAGCTCAACTTTATTGTGCACTATGTTGAGCACCTATATACGCATTACACTGTTGAGGCCTTTCTTATCCTGATATTATTGAAAGCAGTATTCAGTGTTTGTCTTTCATTGACTGATAATAATCACAGGTTCCAACAAAGTAAGACAGCAGCATGCTGAAATATCAATACATGTATTTATTTCTATTATATACAAGATAGTGTTTAGATAACTGCATGGTATAGGATGGATCTATTGGCCTAGTACTTAGAATATTAGACCCACAAAGCACAAGGTTGACTAGAATAGAGAGTAAGATCATTAAAAATTGCCTTTGGCTTGTGTCTACCCCCAACCAATGAATCAAGTTGTTCAGTGCGTGTTCAGTGTTTTGACAATATAGCTCTCACTCATGCAATGAGGCCTAATACTTGCCTCTTAAAGCCGTCTAATCTGTGTTGTGGTTTAACCAAGTGATTTCTCCGCTGCAGGGTCCCAGAGGAGACAAAGGACCTCGAGGTGACAGGGTAAGCTGAATCAAAACTCTGCTACCTTTGATCTGCCAAGTGAATTCATACAGACATTATTTGATGTGTGCGTTCTTTATGAAGTGTGATTGGTGAAGTTTCTTGGTGCTGTCTGACCTATTAGCCCCAGTTTGCCACTCCCCTTTGTTTACCATGCATATGATTATTGTTCCCCTTGATGGGAATTTTAATATACAGGTGTACAGGACACAAATTTTGTGTTTTTGCTTATATTAGGCGTGTTTTGCTAAGTTACAGTCACTGAAAATATTTCGCAATGACAAGCATTTATGGGGTTTTTTTACGACAAATATGCAGTGTGTAATTTTGTAGTAGTTTTGTCCAATTGCAAACATGCTGTGTTCATTAAATCCGTGACACGTCATCACTCGGATTATCTTCTTTTCTCCAGGGTTTCCCTGGCCCTAATGGAAAAGATGGCAAGCCTGGACTCCCTGGGCCCCCTGGCCCCCCAGGCCCCCCTGGACTCGGAGGAGTACGTCTCCCTTTTCACACTCAAGAAATACGCAGTTTTTCGAAAAACATTCATGTTTCTTCAAAAATAGTCTCAAGAAACGGTGTTGATGTCACACAAAATCGTGTCTTCATTTGAGTTGTATAACAGACGCGTGTATGATTTTAGTCATTGACTCCTGACCTTTGCCCTTTTGAACTTTGCTAAGACAAGACATGCATGCTGCCAAATTAAATCACTGGTGGGCAACTGAAATGTAAAGTAGGTTTACAAAAGCTAAAAAAATGTTTTAGTCAATAATATTTTAGGTAAAAACTGGTATTATTATTTTGTCAGAGAATTTCTTTATAAAATTAGATTGTCTTTTATGTAAAAAGAGAAATTACTCTGACCCTGGTGAGGCTAATGTTAACCCTAGCAGTAGCATTGTATGGATTACTCATGAATTACATTGAATTAATTATTATTCTGGGTTTTTTTACCTACTCAACAGAACTTTGCTGCTCAATATGATGGTGCGAAAGCCCCCGATCCCGGACCCGGACCCCCAGTAAGTTTTCTACCATACCACAATACATCCTATTTTGTCTCAAGTAAATAAAGCCAAATATTAATTTGTGTAAATATCTATAAGCAATCCAGATAAGCACAATTTATCTGCATTGCTTTCAGATTAAATCCATCACAGCGTGGCTTGAAATTAATCATTTCATTTTTCTTTTTATCAGGGACTGATGGGACCCAGAGGTTCCCCTGGAATGCCTGGACCCCAGGTAAGGGCACAGTTCAAAATGTACCTTGAAATTTCAGTTTTATTCAAATCCATAAAGAGTTTAATAATCCGAAAAGACAATTAAAAAGACACATCGTTGAAAGAGCCCAGAGAGGCAAAGCAGAAATGTTCTTACATCAGTTCTTAGAGATGTATGTGTTATTCAACAGGGACCTCAAGGACAGACTGGACACGCTGGTGAACCCGGACAGCCTGGAAATGATGTAAGTGTACTCCCTCACACTACTAGCTCGAGTTGCCATTGCAACCTTTAAGATTTTAATGCTTGATTTCTGTTTTCCAGGGCCCTGTTGGAGCTCGTGGACCCCCTGGACCACCTGGCAAATCTGGAGAAGATGTATGTTTGTGATCTTTTTTCACCACTTCTTTTGATTTAGCCTGAGTATCTTCTGCAGTTGTTGTTTTTTTTTTTATCCATAAACAGCTAATGGTGAGTTCTCTTCTATTGATTCATAGGGAAACAACGGCAGACCAGGCAAGCCCGGAGACAGAGGTGCCGCCGGCCCACAGGTAAACGGTTCTTACCTGGACATTGTTGTGACTTAAATTGAAATTCAGCATTTTCATTCCTTCCTAACCTTCTCTGCTTTGGTATTGTAGGGTGCTCGTGGATTCCCTGGAACTCCTGGACTTCCAGGGATGAAGGGACACAGAGTGAGTGATTTACCTTCTTTTAACCTTTCCACCCTCTGCCTGTTTGCCGGAACTTGACCTTGGAATAGACATTTATTGTGGCTCATCATTCATTATCTGACCCTTCTCTTTTTACCCCCCCAAAAATTCCTGGATCATTTGAAAAAGCCCCAATTTTAATACCGGTGCCTTTCATATTGACACCTAGTGAAGGTCTCCTGTTAAAATTAATTGATTTAAGTCTTCACTTGAAGTTTGGCCATTGGGACAGAGAAATAAACACATATTTTCACTTCACTCCATCTCCCTTCAAGAACTTCTCTATAACAGATCCTTAAAAAATAACAGCTACTTTATTAGATTTTGTTTTTTGTTAAATGTTGACCTACGTTTGACCTCTTAGTCAAACTACTTTAATCATCTCTTCTCTTCTGTGTTGTAGGGTTACACTGGTATTGATGGACGTAAGGGAGAACCCGGTTCTGCTGGCGCCAAGGTACGGCACCATTCAACACTTGGATCACTTTCTCATTTTCTGCTTATCTTTTTATTTTTATTGGAAGCCTGTCTCTTTATTTGTGCTTATCTACTTCATATGTTAGCATATGATTACATATATAATGGGGATTTTTTTCTTTTTCCTAACTCTCCCATAGGGTGAGTCTGGTGCCTCTGGATCTCCTGGAAGTTCTGGACTGGCTGTAAGTTCACAATAAAACTCAGTATTCTTCATGTTATATTACTGTGACTGTTTCCATCAGCCGTGGTCTTGACTAACTCTGCTGGATGTTCTGTCTTCAGGGACAACGTGGTCAGCCCGGTGAGAGAGGTCGCCCCGGCCCTGCTGGTCCTGCTGGTGCTCGTGGTTCTGATGGCAATGTTGGACCCGCTGGCCCCGCTGTGAGTAAACCTTCTTTATTTCCAGTCAAAGGAACAAACGAGAGACACTGCTGATGTCAGAGAACTCCTCACACCATGACTGTTCTTCCTCTTTTATCCAGGGTCCTTTGGGTGCTGCTGGCCCCCCAGGCTTTCCTGGCGGTCCTGGACCCAAGGTACATGTCTTGCCACTTCCTGTCAAATAGCCAAAAATCTTGTCACAAAAAAGTTAGAAAACAACATAGTCACACATATACCTTGTAGTCTTTTTTTTTTTTTTTTTTTTTTTTTACACAAAATCTCCAAAAGAAAAGCACAAATATTGTATATTTTCAGCAAAATATACATTTTTGAGCACACACTTCTTCAAGTAACATTTAATTCTTAATTACAGCCTTCTCTCTATCACCAACAAATGAAACATTATTCAAATGTTGTTATTAACAGGGAGAGATTGGAGCCGCTGGAGGCACTGGCCCCTCTGGACCTCAGGGATCTAGAGGAGAGCCCGGACCCAATGGTGTTGTTGGCCCAGTTGGTCCCCCTGTAAGTAAAAAAAATAAATAGTCAACTGGCATATTTTAAAATTATTATTTGTCTGAGAGATGATGACCCTAAGTCCTTGATAAACTATTGAACACTGGAAAGAGGCTTGATTTGTGGTTTCTCTTTCAAAATAAGGGGTAACTTCTATTATATTTCAACTATTTTTTTCTGGTTTTGGCATGTACATTTTCTAACATGTACTTCTGTGAACTGATTTTTTGGGATTCACTTGATATAGAGAAATAATGTATAATATAATTTTAAAGCCGAGAGAGGAATAGTATTTCTATGCTATGTAATTATATTGTACGATTAGGGGATTCAGGCACTTGGTAAACAATTTCATTTGAAAATATTCAGACATCATAAAGATCTATTAGACTGTTTAGATAATCTTCATGTACTACTTAGGCTTTCATAACACTGTATGTAATTAGACTGAAATCAACTGTATGACCAAATTGGACTAGAATTAAATTTGAAACTCATAGGCATTCTATATAACTGCATTTTAACTGAGATTGCTTGTAAATTGCCTTGTGATAAATTAGATTAGTTGTAATTTGGGACTATATAAACATAAATAATTAAATGAAATTCATTTTTCTCTACTTTCCCCATAGGGCAACCCTGGTGCTAATGGTCTGAATGGAGCCAAGGGAGCTGCTGTGAGTATCCACTCTGTTTCAACTTTTGGTGTCTTCTATGGTTTGAAAGACACCAAAAGTGCACCCTATGTTAGATTTTAGTTGCATACCTGTCAGCTTCTGTCTATGTATACTCAATAAATTGGACGCATTAAAAAATAATCTCGCTTTTTAACACCTGACACACACAAACTCGACCGTTTATGTATTCCTGTTGATGATCAGCTGGATGTCAAAACCAACAGAGGGCATTATTGTTGAACTCTGGTTCTGAACGATTTACCAAACGCCAATGCTGACCTGTCACCCTTCCTACTGTAAAGGGAACCCCCGGTGTTGCTGGGGCTCCTGGTTTCCCTGGACCAAGAGGAGGACCTGGGCCTCAGGGACCCCAGGGTGCTGCTGGACCAAGAGGACTTTCTGTGAGTATAAACCCTCTGGAAAGATGAATCCACTGGATCGACTGTTACTTCATAACATCCATGTACATCTCAGCCTTTGCTGATTCTGACTTCTTATTTCGACTTGTCTTAAGTTCCAACATGTTATCTCTTGACTTTTTTTTTATTAATATACGTGACAGATTGCACAGAATCTACATGTTTCTAGCACTTTATGGATGCACTACTGCAATAATAATGGAGTAGAAGCAGTGCTTGTACTGCAGAAGCTTTACAAAAGAAAGCCTTTTGCTTTGCAGGTCCAAATGTAGACACAATGCTGCTGTTTAGCAATGCACACCAATCACACATGACGCTTTACTGGTAAACATATTTACTGGTATAACATATTTGCTCTTTGGTTGAATTGCATTTCTATTTGTTTGTATGTTTTAGGGTGATCCTGGTCCCCAGGGGGTCAAGGGAGACACTGGTGGCAAAGGAGAGCCTGTAAGTTTAAAAGATGATTTATTTTTTTCAAAATGCAAAGCAAATCTGTTCAAGACATTAAACTTAACTTCATTGCTGCCTCCCTCAGGGTAACGCTGGCCCTCAGGGACCTCCTGGAACTCAAGGTGAGGAGGGCAAGAGAGGACCCACTGGTGAGATTGGTTCTAATGGGCCTGCTGGCAGCCGTGGTGCTAGAGTAAGTGTCCTACCATAATCTGTTGTGGTAATGTTTGACCTTTGACCTCGCTTCAGCTGCTGATAGATGTGTGTCACCCTCAGGGTGCTCCCGGAAGCCGTGGTCTGCCTGGTTCCGATGGAAGAACTGGCCCAATTGTAAGCATTACGCCCAACATCCGTGCATTCACTGAGCTGCTATTTCTAATTTGGACCACTTTTTGACCACAACAGGGTATGCCTGGTGCCCGCGGTGCTACTGGTGCTGCTGGACCTCGTGGACCCCCTGGAGATGCCGGTCGTGCTGGCGAGCCTGGCCCTGCCGGTCTCAGAGTGAGTCTTTTTAATCATTTCTTCATGTAGAGGAAGAATAGACCGTCTTAGAGTGACAATGAACTTGATTTATATTAATGTACAAATCAAACATAAATGTCATCAACTGATGCACTGTACCAGATTATACCAAAAGCTAATTCGCTTCTGCAGGCCCCCTGAAAATGTGGACTCTTAATAACTTTTCCATGTTTGTTTTCTACAGGGTCTCCCAGGAAGCCCTGGAAGCTCTGGACCCCCAGGAAAGGAGGGACCTTCTGTGAGTAAACCTTAGTTCTACTCTCTTTAGAGAGTTGCTGCTGGTCTCATGACCGTTTCTCCAATGGATTGAGGTAACACTTCTTCATCTACCAGGGTCCTGCTGGACAAGATGGCCGTTCTGGACCTCCCGGCCCAACTGGACCTAGAGGCCAGCCCGGAAACATTGGTTTCCCTGGACCCAAAGGACCCTCTGTGAGTGGGCATTATGCAGAACCTGAAAAAATAAAAATAAAAATGAGCCGTTTGAATTGTACGTGTGTGTTTCAGCTCCATCTTACCTATAAATCCTGTTTTCCCTCAGGGAGAGCCTGGCAAACCTGGAGAGAAGGGACCCAGTGGCCCCACTGGTCTGAGAGTATGTCAGAAAATATAATGCTATGAAGGCATAAACATTTGCATAATTTCTGTTTCAGTCGTTCGGTGTTCCTGTATGCTTAGTTGCCATCTCTTTTATCAGGGACCCCCTGGACCTGATGGCAACAATGGAGCCACTGGCCCCATGGGAATTGCTGTAAGTGTCTCTGCATTAAAAAGGCCTACTGTAATATCCGTTCTTGCAAATGAACCATGCACAATTTGATTTTAGCATGCATTTTCAAGAATGTTTTCTCCTTGATGTAGGGCGGTCCTGGTGAGAAGGGAGAGCAGGGATCAGCTGGAGCTCCTGGCTTCCAGGTTTGAACATTTCTCTTCTCTGATTACCAAAATGGAGGCAATACAAGGAGATAAGAGCATTTCCGATGGCTACATATCGTCTTAGCATTGAATGTTTATGGACATCTTTCTTCATGGCCACTTAAGACTGGCCTGTCCTGGTCTTAATTTAGCTAAGAAATACATAGCTTCAATAGTCTATAGGTTCCATCCAGATTTAGCAAGTTAACCTTTAGCAAGTTCATGTTGTTTACACTGAGGGCAACATCACCATTTTTGAATGTTTCGTGAAAAAAGGGTTTGAGTTTTAGGTAATAATTTGACAGTAAAGAGCACTTTGATACCAATTTCTGTATTTTTAAAAATAATTAAACTCATCTTACTCTTTTCTTGTTTGGCACTGTTGGATCTTGTGTTAACACTTGGTGTTTGTAGGGTCTGCCTGGACCTGCTGGATCTGTCGGTGAGGCTGGCAAGCCCGGAGAGAGAGTAAGTAAATGGACTCAAACCAAGTTTCGCGGATGAAACGCAAGTGTTGGTGCCGTCTAACCAAATCTAACCAAAACGATGTGGTGCTCTAGGGTATCCCAGGAGAGCAGGGAGCCGCTGGACCAGCTGGTGGCAAGGTGAGGTCACTCTGCTTTCACATGCATGTTCAAGAACCAGGAGATCAGAAATTAAATAAGCTTCTATACTCTGCAGGGAGAGCGTGGTAACCCAGGTGCTGCTGGAGCTTCTGGAGCTCAGGGACCAATTGGACCCCGTGGACCAGCTGGAGCCCCTGGACCTGATGGTGGCAAGGTAATCCAAAGGAAGAAGAAAGTTGCCAAAACCTATTAAGATTTTTTTTTTTTTTTAAATGTAAGGAAGATAAACAAACAAATGACTTTTTTTTTTTTTCCTTTTCTGCTGCTAGGGAGAGCCAGGAGCTGCTGGAGCTGCTGGGGCTGCCGGACATCAAGGATCTGCTGGCATCCCCGGTGAGCGTGGTGTAGCCGGTGCTCCAGGAGGCAAGGGAGAGAAGGTACATTTAAGAGGAAAAAAAATAAATAAATCTACCACATCCACATTTTTTTTACTATATTCTGTTCGAAAGTTACAGCCCGTCTAACTACTGCTTTCATTCTCAGGGAGAGACCGGACACAGAGGCCCTGATGGAAATTCTGGCAGAGATGGCGCTCGTGTAGGTTAAACTCTCCTGTTTTTTTGAGATACACCTAAAAACAAAAACTCTGGAGTCTGTACCCCTTATTGACTGTGCCCTTTAATCTCCTACCAGGGCCCTGCTGGACCTCCTGGCCCCCCTGGACCCACTGGAGCCAACGGTGACAAGGTCAGTTGGTGCATTAGTTGCGAGAAATAGATAGCTGACGAATCTTGGCAAATGACACCAGCGCAGGACTATTCCTGCCAAACAAACAAATATCACCAAAATAAATGTACGCTATGGATGACTCCTGCTAACACTTACCTCAACACAACACTCAAGGTCGACTTCTTAAACCAAAGCTTTGCAACAGTAAGCTATCAGGAGAAGCAGTTGGGATTACAGAAGTGTAAAAATATGAATTCTGAACAAACCCGTAGTTCGTTTTCAAATCTTTTGCTTTTCTCTGTGGCCAAATCCAAATTAAAGCTGTTGCAAACTGCTATATTTATAGCAACAGTCTCACTGCTGCCATCTGGTGACTGTTTTATAAACCGCAGAAACAATCCAGCTACTACCTAGCAAAAGATGACGCGTCCATACATATTTTTTCCTTCCATTTCTGTAATTATTTTAATCCATTTTTGCCAATTAAAAAAAAAAAAAAAAAGGGAATATTTTTATATTCTGAGTATTTCATACTCAGAAGGCAAGGAACATATTTTCTGCTTGGTATTTATTCATATAAAAAGATTGCATAATTCAGGGATGTCATACTCATTTACACTTTGGCCACATCGGGATCAGGAATATTCCCACAGGGCCAGTTTTGACCGAATGTACTGCGAAAACCCACTAATGAGCTTTTAAAATATTAATACAAAAGTTGTGTCTGCATTCGATAAGTACTTTTTCTTTTCACATTAATGTTATTTGGCAGAATATGGATAAAAAGTGCTTTGGCTTTATTAATTGAAATAATATTTAAGCATACAGCTGTTACCTTGAAGGCTCTATTGATGTGGCCCTGTAGAGTTCAGGCGGACACATAAGAAGGCATTGAGTCTAATGCATTTGTTGTAGTTGATTAAGCGTTAGAGTAATTCTTATCCTGTCTTCTGTCTCTTCTAGGGTGAGGTTGGTTCCTTTGGACCCTCTGGCCCTGCTGGACCCCGTGGACCCTCTGTAAGATAGATTTCCTTTTATTTACATACCTTAACTTATTCATATGTCATCATAAAACAAGGTCTTAGGGAGCCGTTTTTGACCAAGTTCTTCTTATCTACAGGGTGAGCGTGGAGAGGTTGGACCTGCCGGAGCCCCCGGATTTGCTGGACCCCCTGTAAGCCTGATTCTTTAATAGGTTAAAATTACAAAGAGATTTGGATTAACGGATATATTGACTATTTGCTTAACAAGCACAAAAGCTTGTCCGGACGTTTACATCCTTTGGTTCTCCCACAGGGTCTTGATGGTCAGACCGGAGCCAGAGGAGAGCGTGGACCTGCCGGAGCTAAGGGAGAGGCTGGAACCGCTGGCCCTGCTGGACCCGCTGGACAGTCTGGACCTGCTGTAAGCACACGCACGAGCTCGCTTTCTCACACTTGTTACAATTGCAGCTCAAATAGTGTCACAGGGTATGGCGAGATTTGAAGAGATGAAGAGATTTTTCTTCTCTTTTTGCCATCTAGGGCCCGTCTGGCCCTGCTGGACCTCCTGGCGCTCGTGGAGAAACTGGCCCTCCAGTGAGTACTCGATTAAAAGCTCAAATGCAGCGCCACATGTTGTACATCCATCTGCCACACACATGCTTTCTATCATCACTTTTCAGTTCAGTTTTGTGGCGTACCTCCTTATTCCAAATAAGAGTTGTGATACAGCATCGATATCTGCTAAAGTCAGGGATATAACACACGTTTAGCTTTTATAAATATCACACTGTTTTTCAAAAAATACACATAAAGCTTAAAGACACTTACTGGATAAGATATATTGTATTAATTCATTGTGTTTGGCTCAATTTTTTTTTTTCTTTTGAAAAGCACATACATGCCTATAGGACTCTGTTTCTAACCTCTGAGTGTTTTTGTTCAGGGTCTGACTGGTTTGCCTGGTGCTGCTGGCAGAGTTGGTGCTCCTGGCCCTGCTGTAAGTACTTTCATCGTGCAATTCTCCATAAAAACAAACACACACACAAAGAAGCCACACATTACACAATATGATCCTCGCTCCTTTCTCCTCAGGGTATTGTGGGACCTCCTGGCCCCTCCGGTAACTCTGGCAAAGATGGACCCCGTGGTCTCCGTGGTGACTCTGGTCCTGCTGGTCCTTCTGGTGAGCAGGGAATGGTTGGACCACCTGGTCCTCCTGGAGAGAAGGGACCCTCCGGAGAGTCTGGCCCTGCTGTAAGTATTACAAAATCACATAAAAGAAATATGACGAGGGAAGAAAGACTTCTGAGAATTTAATGAAATGTCCCCACACATCACCTCAAATTGTTATAGTGATGAATCATGAGCGTTTGTGCATATCGTCTTCAAGGGACTTCAAGGTGCTCCTGGACCCACTGGACCTCTGGGAATTACAGGATTCGTTGGTCTGCCTGGTGCTAGAGGAGATCGTGGTACACCTGGTGGTGCTGGTGCTGTGGTAAGTGCAAGTTAGTACCTAGACACACCCCTGCCTCAGGACAGGGTAGAAAGCCAACAGGAATATACTTCAACTGTTAATTAGCATCCTATCTGCTTCAACATGAGTTTTGGTCCATGTCTCACCTTGTTTTCTGTTTAAAATATTACAGGGAGAGCCTGGTAGATCTGGACCCCCTGGTCAATCTGGAGCCCGTGGTCCCCCTGGTAACATTGGCATGCCTGGTATGACCGGACCTCAAGGAGAGGCTGGACGCGAGGTAACACTTACTCAGAAATTTAGCCAATTAGCTAGTAGGTTTTTATTAAAATGTAGAAAGGAATGATTGCTTTAAAAAAAAAAAAATTGCTGATTGTTCCTAGTGTAGTTATTTTGAAATATATTTAAACTCTACCAACTTATTTCTCAACCAATGCAGACTCATCTTACACAGAGCAAGCGACACGACTAGCATAAATTAAACAGAAAGTCAAGTAACGGTAACCAAACCAAAAAAGTATGGCAAGTCACTGGTATAAGGGAGCATCCTATAATTTCCAGGTTCCACACAGCACCATTTTGTTTTTGCCTGATGACATGTATTCATATTTTAATAAAAACCACATTATTTGATCAACTAACAAGACAATGCAGACAAAAGTTTAAGCGGTCCATCATTCACAATAGTTCAAGCCCAGATTATCAATGGAAGCAGCAACATTCACCTCATCATCATAATTTTTCATGTGTACTACTAGACAGATAGATTTCTTCGTCAACAATTAAGTATGAATCCACTTTTAGAAGCAATAGACTGACTAGTTCACCTCCTTAATGGGTAGGTGAAATGTTTTCCCTTTCCTGACAACTTCAGAAAAGCTGCCTGGTTAGCCCGGATATATTGCTAGGCTACTCCCTTGTCCTTATTCTCTGTATGCATTCCTGTCCCATGGACAGATAAAACCTCGTTTTGCTTCTCCCAGATAAACCAGATAATGAGCACATTTTAGCAACAACAACAATGACATACGTCTTACTTCTGATTCTAGTAACATCATGTTTTTTGTCAAATGAGAATTTGTGTCTAAGTATGATTTTAAAAAGTCTCAGTACAATCCAAAAGAACAAGACTTATGTTATTTAAAGATAGAAAATGGTTAAAAAGATTTCAGAGTTGTAGAAAAATATTTAGAACCCTACTTGCCAAATGTGGGTCATATGTAAAAAAAAACTTTTTTAAATGTGTAATTGTGCTGCAGTTTCTTTATCGTATATTCTCCTTCAGGAATATTCTGAATGAGAAATTTTAGAAGGCAAATTTCAGCTTTTAAACGTTTTCTTCACATTAACGCCACTGTAAGATGAAGAAAAGTGGATAAAACTTTCAATGTTTCAATACATTTCAAGTCAATAAATCCTTCATGGAATTGGCATCCTTATTCACAAAACAGTTGCAGAAAGAAATGGATTATATGTTGGTCAAGATAATACTTTTCTTCATTGGTCCGTGACTTAACAAGTATAAATTATGTCGGAAATGCAGATAGTAAGCCTACCTGCGTATGGTCAAAATTAATGAGATTATAAACTTAAAGCTTCCTTCAAATGATGCTATTGCATGTTTTGTCTCTGTATACACTGAATCAATATGTTGAATATACTGATTTCATTCTTTTTTCTAACATGAAATCAGAAACAATTATATTAGTAGTGGGTTTCATTATTGTAGGGTAGACCACTGTAACTGTATACACAGAGAAACTGGAGCTAATCAAGGAGAGTGAAGGACAACATCACTTGCTTTAGCATCTCATCTGTATATTTCACAAAGTTTGTTAATGAATGCTTTTTTGCCTTTATACCCACTCTTTGTCCGAAACAGGGTAGCCCTGGTAACGATGGACCCCCTGGTCGCCCCGGTGCCGCTGGATTCAAGGTAATGTCCTGAGTACATTTAAACATGATTGTTTGCAGGAGAAAAACACACTGTGCTCTGAGCTTCATGTTCTCTTGTTTGTCACGCATAGGGAGACCGTGGTGAGCCTGGATCTCCTGGTGCCTTGGGACTTGCTGGTGCTCCCGGACCTGCCGGACCAAGTGGAGCTGCTGGCAGACCTGGAAACCGTGGAGAGGCTGTAACTATTGTTCTTCTTTGTCTAGTCAAATTGTTTACCTTTAAATATGTCAGCTTGTCTTCATATATTTGTTGATGTGTCCTTAGGGCCCATCAGGTCCTTCTGGATCCGCTGGACCCGCTGGAGCCAGAGGCGCCCCAGTAAGTGCAATAAATACGCCACACAATTTGGTCCCGTGAAACAAGGCAACAACACATTGCTTTGACCTTGTGTGACGACTGAAATAAAGGCTGATACCTGTGTTGTAGGGACCTGCTGGACCCCGTGGTGAGAAGGGAGTTGCTGGAGAAAAGGGAGACAGAGGCATGAAGGGTCTTCGTGGACATCCTGGTCTCCAGGGAATGCCTGGACCTTCTGTGCGTATCATTTTATTGACTCTGGTGTTCATTTTGGAAGATGGAGGGCATACAGAATGTGTATGATTTGGGACTTTCCTTTTCCTACAGGGACCTCCTGGTGAGAGCGGTCCTGCTGGAGCCCTTGGACATGCTGGACCCAGAGTGAGTTTAATGCTGAATTAGAGACTATTCTTTATTTGATCTTGAGGTGATCACAAGTGTGAAGCCACAATCTTACACAAAACTTAGTTCAAAGTTGTCCAATGTAGTGTTGTGTTTTAATTAAAGGTGATTTTTTTTAACTTCCCATTCAGAAATGCAGCAATAATCTCCCTGAAACTCCTAGAGGGAAAGTCTCAAAGAAACCCCATGTTAATGCGGCACAACCTCTATTTGCAATCATGGTGCTTTAGAAAAAAAATGTTGCTGTTAGCGTGCACTGCTGCTTGAAGCTAGCATCACAACAAGCAGCAAATCCTACAGATTTTCTGGCTTGCAACTTGAAGGAGCTTATCTGGGGTATTGACTTCACTTCCAGCACTGAGCTCTGACTTTCTTGATTAACGTTAAATTTAATCATAATGTTAAATTTAACGTTAACAGAAAAGAACACGTCGAACCACAACGTCAAACAATGTATGAACAATGTCAAAAGCAAATGAAAAATGTCAAAAGCAACCAAAAGAGGCCAAAGGAACTCATCAGCTTTGTTGGGAGGATTGACCGGAGCAAGAGAAACTTCTACAGAGTAAAGAAGCTCTGACTTTCTTGATAAATCAAAGGCAGCATTTTTTCACATTAGTAGATTTCTTTCACACAACATTGCAAAAAAGAAGAAAAAAAAAACGAGTTGCCTACTGGACTTCTTTGACATTGGGGCTCCAAGTTCCATGCATGCTATAATTGTTAGCTGTACATTATTTTAAATGGCTGTAAATAATTATCTCTTCTTTAGGGACCTTCTGGACCCAATGGACCCCCTGGTAAAGATGGTAGAGCCGGCACACATGGTCCTATGGGTTCTCCTGGTTCCCGTGGACCTCCTGGATATGTTGGACCAGTTGTAAGTTTGACTTTCCATAGCCTATGTATCAGTATTTTAGACAGATTTGTGTGCTACGATTTGTGTTCTATGTCTAAAGTAGAAAATTCAGATACTTTTGCGGCTTATTGATCAACTCTCATATCCATTGTAGGGCCCTCCTGGATCTCCTGGTCTGCCCGGACCTCCTGGCCCATCTGGTGGCGGATACGACGTCTCTGGATACGATGAATACAGAGCTGATCAGCCAGCTCTCAGAGCCAAGGACTACGAAGTCGATGCCACCATCAAGTCTCTCAACACTCAGATTGACAACCTGCTTACCCCCGAGGGATCCAGAAAGAACCCTGCCCGCACCTGCCGTGACATCAAGCTCAGCCACCCCGACTGGAGCAGCGGTAAGCAGCTTATAGGCCCTGATTTAGTACGATGCTTTTATATTGCCACCCTTCTCCAAACCCAAAACATTCTACTAATACCCCATGCCTTCTCCTCCTCAGGATTCTACTGGATTGACCCCAACCAGGGCTGCATCAATGATGCCATCAAGGTCTTCTGCGACTTTACCACCCGCGAGACCTGCATCTATGCCCACCCAGAGAGTATTGCACGCAAGAACTGGTACAGAAGTACAGACAACAGGAAGCACGTGTGGTTCGGAGAGACCATCAACGGCGGTACTGAGGTGCGAGGGGGACGCAGTCAAATAAGAATGCCTACCCTGAATTTGGCCGTCCTTTAAAATTCTAACTTTTCTGCTTGGTTCTGTCCTGCAGTTTACCTACAATGACGAGACCCTCAGCCCACAGAGCATGGCCACGCAGCTGGCTTTCATGCGCCTGCTTTCCAACCAGGCTAGCCAGAACATCACCTACCACTGCAAGAACAGCGTTGCCTACATGGATGGTGAGAGCGGCAACCTGAAGAAGGCCGTTGTGCTCCAGGGCTCCAACGATGTGGAGCTCAGGGCCGAGGGCAACAGCCGCTTCACCTTCTCCGTGCTGGAGGATGGCTGCACTGTAAGTACAGTTTTTGCTTTTTTAGGCTTTTTTAGACATTGAACTCCATCGTTTTTCAGTGTCTAATCTCCATTCTTTTTCCTTCGCCTTTTGCAGACACACACTGGTGAGTGGAGCAAGACAGTGATTGAGTACAGAACAAATAAACCAACTCGCCTCCCCATCCTCGACATTGCACCTTTGGACATTGGTGGACCTGATCAGGAGTTTGGTTTGGACATTGGCCCAGTCTGTTTCAAATAAATAGACTCATGATAAATTAACACCAAAAAGAGAGAACGAACAAAAAAAAAAAAAAAGAAATCTCTGCCCTTCTCTGTTTTTTTTGTACTGAATGCTGACTTCTCTCTGCACATCCACTTGCTTAAGATGGGCAACTATCGGAGAGGACCGAACGGACTGAACGGAGATTTTGTGCAATGCAAATTAATACAGCCAAACCCAAAGGGACGCGGGAAAACACCTTGTTGTGGAACATCATGGCATCTTTTTTTGTAAAAAATGAAAGAAGTGTAATAAAAATGCTGAAAGTATGCATCACTTTTTGTGGTCTTTGTATATCTTCCAAAGAAGAGGTTTAAAACCACAATTTCCAAGAACAAAAAAGGTTTGAACTACCTCATGCCTGTACTCAAAGAACATAGTATTGACAAAAACCTGAGTCCACAACTGAGATGTTAAGACTTCTAATGTTTCAAGCTGTGTCCTGCTTGGAAGGTGCTCAGTTACTTGAAGCAGAGACCTATGGTGCTAAAATGCAGATGTGGAACGAACCACTTTTTACTGTATTACTTTGTATTGACGTGTGAGGAGTCTTACATCAATCCCGCTGATACTCCCCCCACTTTAAGCAGGTGGAATGTTCCTAAACCCTTATGTCTAATGTCTGTTTTCTGTTTTTTTTTTAATTTTATTTTATTTTATTTTCTGACTTTTTTGTCCTTCAAAGTTTTTTCAGGCTTTTCTTTTGTACTGCCCCAACTCCACTCTCAGTGTTCACATTGACAGCACACTTTTCCTCCAGTCCCAAATGGTTTTCAGGCGGCCTTTCTCTCTCTCTCAAACAATGACACCACAAAGTCTATTGTACCTATTTTGTATATGTGAGATGTTTAAATAAATTGTGAAAAGTTCTGAAATAAAGCATGTCCAATGTTCCAAAACCCACAAACCATGCAGTGACTTTTATGTTTTAATAACATCATTGAAGGTGTGTCACTGTAATGTTTTTTTTTTTTTTTTTTTTCCAGTTTTTTTTAATATATATATATATATATATATATATATAATTTCATCTGGTCTTAGTTGTGCTGATGATTTATGTATCAGCATTGACTTAAACATCTTCCTATTGTGGAAGCAGAACACTATCATGAATCACATCCCCCTTCATGTTGCCTCTCATCAGAACATCCAACGTTAATGTATAGTAAACTTCTGTTTACACTCTCCATGTCATTGTGTGATTTCTAATGTGCATTTTCTTGTAAATATGCATTCTCCAATGTAGCTTTTTTTTCTTGCATAAAATAGCTTTTGCATCCAAATAAACCTCTGAGTTTGGATCAAGGCTTAAACTGTATTAATGCATGACTATAGACATTAGCTTCTTCATATGACCCAGCATTGCAGATATTTTACACACATTGTTTAATTGACTTAGAAGCACTGGGTACAGATATTTAAAGACCCTTTGGAGACTTGTCAGTGGTGCAAATACTGCTGAGAAAGGCTTCAGTACCACAAATAGTACAGGAAATAGGCGGGGAAATGCCTTGAAAGTGGGGCAAATCTAGCTGAGTTGCAGCTAGATTTGTAAAAGCTGCAACTCACGTCACCACTAAATGTAGTCAGCTGCAATACCAATTATCACCACAAGATGGCAGTGAGGTATAAATGTAAGGGATGCCAAACAGAAACACATTGAGCACTTAATTTTAATACAACTGGCATTAGATTTATAAGTGTCAACAAGTCGGAGTAAATGCTCATTTATAATTAGAAATGTAAGAAATAGCAGATGATGCAAAAACAATTATTGATAATACATTGAGGGGAACATGTGACAACAAATTTCTGGGTGCAATGGTACTGCAGAATCTGCTTAAAAATTCAAGGAAGACATGCAAAAATGAAAATAGAAAAAATTGCTACAGCTTTGGGAACATTCAGATCAATCGATTAATGAATGTTCTATATAATTCACTTGTAGTATCATGTATTACTCACTGTGTAGAGGATTGGGGTAACATCTATTCAAAAATCTACGACCCTTACACATACCATAAAAATGAGAAATAACAAATTAAGTGTATTTAATGTTACACTGTTAAAACTTGTCGGTTTTATCAAATCCAAAATTACAATAATTCTGTCCAATTTACTTAAAAGCAATATCCTATAAATGTTTACAGAAAAGGCAGTGTATAATTTAAGCTGCAAAGAGAATGTGTGGGTACAACAAAAAGGAGTTTGTGTATTTCAGTTTGGGTAATGGCTTAGAAAAAAGTCAAAATATGAATGAATTTTTTAAAAATTACAACAAAAAGACATTTAGGAGAGACATAAAGCTGAGAATGGATGAGTTTCAGTGAAAACTTCACTAAAACCCTTCAATTGTTATACTTTGCTATCACACCAGATTCAAATAATTGAATCTGATGCAAAACCTTTTTATACAGAAACTGGATGTTTTAGGTTTTATGTTTTGTGTAAAATATTTAGGCAGCTTTCAAAACCAGTTTATGCAATTTTATGCACAACTAAATTGACCCTTGTATGTTCATCAAAATGGATGGCACAACCCAATGAATTTAGAACATATCACAGTTTCTATGGCAGTCTATATCCATAAAAAGTCAGCCACACCTGTACAGAGTAACCATTGAAATCCTGTTCCTGTGCTGCCAACCATGAGTGTGTTGTTCTGTTCTAGACGGGATTAGTGTTTATGATTGTGTCATGGGTTTGTACAGCCTTACCCTTTTTTTCTTTAGAGTATGACTATTGTGGTTAGACCAGTATTTCCTTTTTTTTTTTGCAGGCATATGGGCACAGTCTTCAGGATTTTCAGGAAAAAAAACAAAACAGGCCAGTTTCAGTCTAATAGTACTAGTTTGCTGTTTTCTTAATATATCCTGAGCAACAATGTAATTAGTTTAGCTTCTCTAAACTATTTACTTTAGTATGGATCTTAGTACGGATGTATACAAAGATATGTATACATTCCCACTAATATAGTTAATAAAAAATATCTTTAAGACATTTTTTGTAAATGCTTATTTTAAAGACACTCTCCTCTCTTGTTGACAGAAATTAATTTAATTCATCTAATCTGTTTGGTTTCACTGCTCTGGCTTGTAAGTATATGTGATGCATTGGTAACAGTGCTGAGGTTTGAGTTTTGTGTAAAACTGAACCAGTTAAAGCTTAGGACCATTTGTGGCAAACACTGCCTTGTTTGAGAACATCTGCCACGATGAGCTAAATCGATAAAGAGCCAATTAGAGGTGTGTTTGGCCAAACGGCTCACGTCTTTTCACATCAGTTTTTAGACCTTCTTCCAGGAGTGGAGGTGTGTGAGGGAACCAGCTGGAAACGCAGAGTCAATGTTTGTCCTATTAAAATCACATGATCGTCGTCAATGTGTTTGTTGAAGGTAGTTACGGCACACAGAACTTGTAAAATACTGAGGTCTGCTCTTCTGTTCTCATCCAACCATTATGTTAACAGTGTTTCACTGGTAAAACCTCAGACTGCGTACTATAACTTAAGATGTGAGGAAAATAAGTAACTTATTAAAGAACTACAAACTGACAACAACAACAAAAAAAAGCAAAGTATAAAGCACTCAGAGGAAATATTCAAGTAGTGGAGTCCTAGCAGAGAATCTGGGCTGCAGAGCGAGCAGATAGAGCATCCATGGGAGCAGCCAAGAGTCCAATGGTAACTCTGGAGGAGACCCAGGTCACAGAATCTGTCAACGTGATTTTCGTGCTTTCCTCTTATTTGCTGCTCATTGAACATTGGCATAAAGAAAGAAACAGAATGGACAAAAATATCAGCCCCTAGACATAATCCAAAAGACTTGCAGCTGCAATTGCACTGAAAGATGGTTAACAATTGACTTGACAATAACTGACTATTACTCAAATTATTAAGTGCAAAACTAACACTTTAGCACTTCATGTAATTTTTCTTCTGTTTCAGAATCATCGACTACTTTGAGCAGGACTATTGTGTGAAACTTATAAAAAAACACAGTAAGGCTTGTGGTTCTGAATCATCAAAATGTAAAGCTCAAGGGGTACAGAAACCTTTGCAAGGCAAGAATGAGGCGGCATTCATCTGGAAAACCATCTCAAAACTCTAACATTCATAAAATAAATTTACCCAGACTTCACCTGTCAAGGTTTTAGTATTGGACTTTGCCCGGTAGATTGTACGTGGTTTATAACAGACAAAAATGTATGCTCCACCCAATATAGCATTTTCAAAAACTCGAACAATCCTCTCTGGTACTATTAATAACAAGAACACTAAGGTGTATCCCAAGAAATTACTAGCTCCACTCCCTATATTGTTGAAACCTTAAGACAGAAGGTATGCAAGGCTCTGCACATTGTTCAGGACAATCCTGTCTATCCAGTTCGACCACTAAAAAAGATTTACAGTATTTTTAAATGCCACTGTCCCCAAAAGGAGCGTGCGCGCGATATTTACTGGCGACACTGGAGTTTTAAAAACTGCGCTCGAGGCACTTGAAAACTTTTCTTGTTTTTAAGACTGAGAAGGCGCGCGGTTTTACTTAAGCTCGGGGAAAGTTATTCATTAGGAATACAAACAGCCACCCTGAACCCTCGCAGCGACTCTGCCGAGGCGGTGATGGAGACCGAAGAGGAGGCAGTGCCGCACGAGCCGAAGCGGACAGGTGGTGCTGCGCTGCCGCTGCTGCTTCTGGACCACACAGCTGCCTGTTGTCATGGAGGAGCAAAGATGGCGGTCCTGGCCTATAGCCTGGGCAAACGCGAAATAAATCAACATTTTACAATCAAGAATGCTAAATTGATATCGCTGGCGGCGGTTCTTTTGCTGCTCTTGTTCCACACGGCTTTGCGGCATTACGGAGGTAAGTGGAGCGCCGCTATTTGAACTGACTGTTGATGCTCCCCACACTTGACACATGCTAGCAGCAGCTAGCTCACTGTTTTTGGGTCTGGGAGCGCTTCGGCTCGCTCGTACAGTTAAGCATTTGTTTCATGGGGGTGGATAAAAACATTGGAAATGGCATAAAATGTGTGGAATGTTGTTCAAACTAAACCAGGCAAGGCTCGCAGAGGAGGCGTGGATGTTTGTTAAACGTGCTAGCTAAATATGAAGCTAGCATACTGTAGCTCTACTGACTTAATGTCAAAACCTGATTTAATATTCGTAAGATTGAAATATTCATGAAGCAAACGCCGGATAAATAGAACCAGTTAACTAGTTACTCGTAACTTCCGTGTTTTTCTTGTTCGCTGAGTGTTGGGCAGAGTCTTGTAAAACGCATAGAAAACTTGAGAAATAACCCTTAAATATTGTCATTACAAATGTAGGATTCCTAATTTGCACTTCTTTTGCTGAATAATAATAGGAGGAATAAGAATAGTAAACAATTATTATTATGTAATTTTGTTAGTAAAGTGACTATTAAAAAAAATCTCAAACTGCAAAGTGTAGTGTTTTTTTAATCATTGTCTTTAGCTAACTAAGCTTTTTTTCTTCTTTTTTTAAATAATATATA